>JAHBCN010008577.1:0-38353 GCA_019359885.1 Listronotus oregonensis | reverse complement strand
ATCCTACAAGGTACAAAAAAAGTATATTTTTGTAAATAGAATATCCCGTATATTATATTGCTTTAGGAAAATATCACATTGATGTGTCTATATTTAATGGTTTTGAAACTAGAACCATCCAAATCTAAAAAATAATTTTTAATCACATACTTTTAGTCGTACCAGGTATATATTAAGAGATAATAAAAAATTTATTACAGATTCGAAACCTACGGAATTAACTGATAATTTTATTTACTTCGTGCGAAAAAAATAAAAAAGTTAGAAGGTTGTAACTTGACACTCGGTAGCGTATTGGCATTGTCTCCTATGGCACGACGCAATCTTAGAAAAATGTAGATCGAATCACGGAGACAATGTTCCAACGCAAAATTACTCCTAAGCAGAAGTAACCAAAGGCAAAGTTTAGATGGTATTGCTAAACCGCAAACTGACACAAACAACATCGACATGATGACCCCAAAAAACAGGAGATATTGGTCCTTCCTTCTCGTGACAAAATCTACTGCATTCAGACCCCAGAAAACATCGATGTTCAATTGAATTTTTTTAATGCATTAATAAATATTTGAATTTTATGTAAATTATTGAAGGGATAGGTCTTTAGGTTAGATTGGGGGAGGTGTAGATTTTGGTAGCGTTTTAAACACGCTCTTCAAAAAAATGTACCATACTTTTCAAAATAGATGGCAGTTTATTTTAAACCCTAGGTGTTTTTTTATTAATTTTTTTTTGTTAATTGTATTAATGAAGAAATAAACACTTAATAAAAACATCGGTGTCAAAACATCGTTTAAAATATCGTTGCATCGATGTTTTGCAATAGTCAACATCGATGGCTAATATCGACGTTATTAAAAGCAAAACCAAGACCAAGACCGGGTGTCTTTGGTTTTGGGCTTGGTCTTTAAAACTGGTCTTGGGCTTGGCTTGCAAGCCCAAAAAAGGTCTTGGTCTTGGTCTTTCACCACCCGGTCTTGGTCTTGGTCTAGCTGCAAGAGTCTTGCTGGTTTTTTTTTTGGTAGTGATAATTTAAATTAAGCAATCTTTTATAAAATATATATTTTTTTAATACTTAAATAAATAAAGATGGAGACTATATTTTTTTCTTTAAAATTTTAAAATATCCAATTTTAACCTTTCATCTACATTTAAATTATTTGATTAAAAAGGATATTTTTAAAAGTAGGGGGTTTTTTATTTATAGCCTTCATTTTAGTGATAGGGAAAAATTTAAATTTTCTTTGAAGAAGCATATAAAATTACAATACTGAGTACTTTGGGGAAAAAAAACTTTTAATTTCAACCAAATGTGAAATTTGGTTAAACATTGGTTTCTAATTAAAAAAAAAAGGGATTTTGAAACTTTTCAGTTTAAATAAACTTTTATGTTCAAATTAGTCAAACATTTCCGTACAAAGTTAAAAATACTTTATAAACATTCTGCTATACAAGGGGCTCGATAGTGCGACAAAGATCGATATATCCGAACCGTTCATAATGGAAAAAAAATTGATATACAAAAATTATAAAAAAAAAGGGCGAAAAATGTAAAATTATTCTATTTCAAAAAAAAATTCCCTTTTTTTTTATTTTTAACCAAAAATAGAAAATTTATAAAAAAAAAATTAATTTAAAAAAATCGCTTCCCTTATATTATGCTAAATTCTTAAACTGTCATATAGGTACAATGTCGCGTAGAGGTTTTTTATACTTTTCAGTTTTGAAAAACTGACTTATCATTATACTTTTGGATTGTTTGACTTTTCCGTCAAACCGGAAGTGAAATTTAAAATTCATTTATATAAAAAGTTTCCATATAAAATGAAAATAATTTTTTTATTAAACCATCATTTTACATTTATATCTTAGTTTAAAGGGCAATTTAATGATGCCATTTTACAGTGGCACAAAAATAATTTTTCCCCGGTTTTTTAAATTTTTGATCCTTTGCATCACTAGATCCAAATTTAAAAAAAAAAACATTAGGAATAGGTAAGTAATTTTCAGCTTCTATAACTTTTGTACCTTTTTTTTCTCTGTCGTAAACGGTTATGGAGATATCGAGCTTTGTCGGACCATTGAGTCACAATCTTATTATTTTTAAAACATGTTACTAAATCTACTTTTCGTTTTTAGAAATTTTTTAAAAAAACGAAGTGATCGATTTAATTGTTATTTTTTAAAAAAAAAACCTGTTATAAAAATAATTTTTTAGGCAGTCCTCGACAATTTTTTGTCATGTCTGTATAAAAACCCCTGTATATTGAATATAAAAATTGAATATTAAATTTTAAAAAAAAAAAAAGAAAAAAATGCATGAGTCCAGGCGTTGGGCTTGCGTATCTTGCACCCTCGGTCTTGGTCTTGGTCCTGGTCTTGCATACCCCGGTCTTGGCTTGGTCTTGCAAGGGAAGGCGGTCTTGGCTTGTCTGGTCTTGGTCTGGAAGACAAGCCCAAACCCAAGCCCCAAACCCGGGTTTTCCCATCACTAATCGACGTTTTTTTTTGCTGAAACATCGATGTTTTAGAAACATTGATGTATCTTTTGCATCCCTATTTGACATACATTTTTCTAATGTTGCATCGTGCCATAAAAGACAATGCCAACACGCCAGCCGGTACATGAACTTATTGTCTTTGTCACTGGACCACCCGAAACGTCTTCTCTACGCACCGCCAAAACGCCTGGCGAAACATTTATTTCCGAAACGTAACGGGCGTTCGTGCCTCTAAAAAAAGCACTCCGCGAATATAAAGATTAATTAGCCCGTCGGCCGTCGAGAAATGTAAATATTTCTCGTATCGGAACGGTAACGAGAAAGGGACTTTTTAGTGGGCGATGATACTTTTATATGCAGAGTACAGAGTTAACCGATCTCCGTTTTTATTTTATGCTCGATTTTATGTCTATTTCTGCAAACAGTGATGTTATTTATAAGTAAGAGCCGGTGTACAGAGTGTCCCAAATTAGATTTTCATCATTGGGATCTCGAAAACTTGAACAGATACGAGGTCGATTAATAGAGGCAAAATTGCGCTATTTGATACTGATCAAAATGCCACCTTAAAATTTTAAATACTTTCAAAGATTTTTCGAAAAAACCGAATATTCGCGATTTTATTTTTATTTTTTTAATACTCTATTTAAATAGGTTTAACCAAATAAATTTTGCATTCTTATTGCTACTTTTTCTGTTTTACAAGACAGTGTTATTAGATTTACACACCGAGTTTTGTCTTCGAGCTGTCATCATCAATTTGGCTTTTTAAATACGGCCCTGGATTTTTTATTACGTATTTTAAGAGCTTTTAGGATTTTTTATCTTGGGACAGTCCACGAAGGCTGATGCCTAAGTACTAACGTACCGTGGGTGTCTTCAGTGTGGTGAGAGGAACTTTGTTCACACGGGACTTAAATTTTTGGAGATTGGGAGGAGAAGGAAAAACTTCTGCGGGCTGCAGGTTCCATAGTCTTGACACTATAGGAATAAAGGAACGAAGAAAGCGGGAAGTTCGGGGCCTCTCTAACTGAACTGTAAAAGGATGCATAAAAGTTGCACTACGTGTTGCTCTGTTGGGAGCTGCCAGAGGAGGAATTATACTGGCCAATTCCTCTGAGCAGAAGCCGTGAAAATACCTATAGAAGAGCGACAGATCCCCTACAGCTCGACGGTGGGCAAGAAGAGGAAGCCTTTCTGTGAGCGTTGGATCATTAATAAGACGAACATTCCCCAGACATGAGAACAATATTCTAAAGAGGGTCTGATTTGGGATACATACAGAGTGTACAGATTGGAAGAAGAGAAATATTTTCTGGCTCGAAAGAGGAATCCAATCTTTTTGAACTGCCGAAGCTAGGATGAAATGTGTTTGTGCCAGTTGAGATTATTCTCAAAAGTAACGCCGACTAGATTAAACGACTCTTTGTTCTGCAGAACTTGGCCGCTCATATGTAAGGGATGACATTGCAGACTTTTTTCGGACAGCGAACATGACTGTGTTTTTGAGGATTAAACTGAACACGATTTTTGGCGCCCCAATCCAAGATAAGTTTGAGGTCTTGTGAAAGAGATATCTGCATTGACCTGCGCTTGTTTTCAAAATCAGAATTACACGGTGGCTTAAGAAATTGAATACTAGAGTGGAGGGTACTATCGTCAGCAAAACTATGAATGGGATTGATTGTGGAAGAGAGAAGATCGTTAATGTAGAAGAAACAGCGTGGTGTCAGCACCTGAGCCCTGAGGCACCCCAGCATTAATTTGGTAGAATCTGGAGGAATGACCTCTACACTAACTGATATACGTCGATTAGAAAGGAAACTGGAAAGCCAAGAGCAAAGCTTAGGTGGAAGACCGTAAGAAGGAAGTTTGTTAAGAAGCCCATCATTCCAGACCTGATCGAAAGCTTTGGATATGTCAAGAGCAACGATCTGGGATTCACCAAGAAACTCAAGGGACTTGTTCCAGTTGTGTGAGACAAAGGAAAGAAGATCAGCTGTGGATCTACTGTGACGGAATCCATATTGTCTATCATGTAAGATCTTATGTTTTTCCAGATACTTTAAGATTTGGGAATTAATGAATTTTTCCATTACCTTGCAAACAACTGAAAGAAGAGATATAGGTCTATAGTTAGAAGGGATACTTTTGGATCCTTTTTTGGGGACAGGTTGCACACGTGCAGCTTTCCAACTCTCCGGGAAAATGCCCGTGTCGTAAGAGATTCGAAAGAGGCGAGTTAAGATGGGTGCAAGCTCGGGAGCACATTTTTTTAAGACGATTGCTGGTATGCCATCCAGCCCAGACGATTTTTTAGTATTAAGAGAAGAAAGAATACGCTTGATCTGTTTGACTTTAAAAATTATATCGGACAATTTATGAGAAACTGGGACAACTGTTGGAAAAGGAAGATTAATAGGAGGATCAAGCGTAGAATTGGCAGCAAATTGTTTGGCAAATAGTTCGGCTTTTCCTTTGGAGGTAGAGACAATTCCATCTTCAGAGATTAGGGGTGGAAAAGAATTTGTGCCTAAGTTCTGACTAATATTTTTGGCAAAGGACCAAAAAGCTTTAAATACTGCCATTTGAGCAAGAGAACTTTATCTTTTATTTGATTGTTAAAACGGTCTTTTGCATCTGAGATGGTCTGATTATACTGATTTCTTGCTTCGATGCTAGCCTGTCGATTTTCGGGACTGGGGTTTTGAAGAAACTTTTTGTGGGCTTGAAGTATTGGCTTTGTCACAGGATTTAGAAAACCACGGTTTGTGATTTGAAGTTATGGGGTTCTTTTTAGTGTGGGGAATATAGGTCTGCCTAGTTGAATTGTTTCGGTAATTTGTTTACATATTTCTGAAGGATCGTAAGTAGAAAAGCAGGTAGGATTCCAAGGGTAGCTGGCAAAGAAATCTCTTAGACCATCCCAGTCGGCCGAATTGTAGTGCCAGATGGTTCGTGGCGGCATGCCAGTTGCCTCAAAATGAGTGGAGTATGATACGTGACCAAACCATGGTCAGAGCGACCAAGGGGAGCAGTTACTGATGCTTGATAGAGTTTGGGGGTTGAAGTAAGAAAGAGATCTAGGGGTTAGAATTATGGGTGGGAAAACCCCAGGAAAGTAGGTAGGTTCCATAATTAGATTGGTGAGCGAGTTGCTGATTGCGAAATTTTTTCTGCCCTTGTGTATCAGTTTTTGTGGAGCCTAGCCAATCCTTATTATGAACATTAAAATCCCCGAGGACGATTACTTCGGCCAATGGAAACTGGGAAATAATATTGTCGATCTTTATTGAAAGGAAATCAAAGAACTCGTTGTAGGAATTGTCAGACGGGGACCGGTATATACAGCAGATGAATTTAGTAGAAGATCTGAAAGTAATTTAAGCCAAGAATATCAGGCCTACCCGATTCGAGGTTAGAAACCCTAACACAAGCCAGGTCGTTGCGAACGTAAGCACAAACGCCGCCATGGGGTCGAAAGATGAAATGAGTTCATAACCTGGGAAAAGGAGGTGGTTGGTTGCTGTTTTGGGACTTTTTGGGTGTCGGTAAGAAATAGTATGTGGGGTTTGGAGGATTGAAGATAATGGTGAACAGAGTTCACGTTAGAGTTAAGCCCATATATTTGTAAACGATATCAGACTTTCGATGGTGGCCCCCCAAAGTACCCCTCGCCCGGAGAACCGAATGGAGGGGTATTTTACCTCCGGATAACTTTACGTTCGGGTGTGCCATCATCATTATTTCCAAATTTTAGTAGAGTGGAAAAAAAGGAAAGAAAAAGAAAAAGAAAGAAGAGGAAGAAGGAAAACTAAAGAGAAAGAAGGAGGAGGAAGAAGAAACTGACTCACCGCCCAGAACTCGAAAAGCTCACTTTAAAGGCTTCACAGCCTTAGGCGGGAAAGTCGGTCTACCCCACTGGATCCTAAAACCAAAGATGTATGTCACACTTATTCGGAAAAATAATTTTAATGTTTTCCTAACAAAAGCATATTCTCTGTATCTCTCTCTAACACATGGTTTCTTACGGAAATTGCCATTAATATGCATTTTTTAGAAAAAGTGCGATACATCCTTAGTTTTGGGACCTTAGAAGCTCCTAAAATACGTAATAAAAAATTCAGGGCTGTATTTAAAAAAACAAAGTTGATGATGGCAGCTCAAAGACAAAATAACACTCTCTTGTAGAACAGAAAAAGTAGCAATGGGAATGTGAAATTTACTTTGTTACATCTATTTAAATAGAATCATAAAAAAATAAAAAGGAAACCGCGAATACTCGTTTTTTTTTTAATCTTCGGTAGTCTTTAAAATTTTTAAACTTTTAAGGTGGCAGCATCAAATTGCGCAACTTAGCCTGCATTTATTCGACCTCGTATCTCTTTAAGTTTCCGAGATCCCCATGATGAGGCTCGAATTTGGGACACCCTGTACAAACAGAATTGCTCTACCTCTTACTGTTTTCTAAATACCCCGTAACTAACTAACCACAACCAAAATACGCCACCCTGTACACTATGAATAATCCTACCTCTGTGTCTTTCTCTTTTGCTCTTATATCGTAATAGCCAAGCTCTGGTGTCGGTGGTCGATAGAAAGACATCTAAATAACATCGGGGACGTTTTTGGTCAATGCCCTAGGTCCAAGATGGAAATGGTCTCATTTGGCGACAAATTTTTGATTATTTCTTTGACAATAATTGTCTCAAAAGTTGCGGCCATGCCGATTTTAACTAATTTTTGTATGCGGGTGTTTTTTGTGGCGCTGATCATGAATCTAAAAGAATTTCTGCTCGAAAACGTTTTGTTTTCGAGATATTCATTCAACCTCATTTTTCCCTTTTTTTTGTACACAATTCTTGATTTTTACACTAAAGTGGCACACTATATTTTATAAACACCTTTTAAAACCTTGTATTTTTATTTATTTTACATCTTTTTTCCATTAAATTGCGAACTTTCAAGTTCAAAGGCAGCAGCCATATTTGCTTATAAAATAACTAGTGTATACATGGTTGCGACCACGTTGGGGCGTGTGAAAGTGGATGTTTGCAATTAAATGGAAAAAAGGTGTAAAATAAATATAAAAACAATTTTTTAAAGGTGTTTGTGAAATATAGTGGCCTAATGTAGTGTAAAAATCAAGAATTCTGTGCAAAAAGAAGAAGGAATAGTGTAAATAAGGTTAGTTTGATTTTCAAGTTTGATGATGAATAGCTAGAAAACGAAATGTTGCCCTTTAGATTCGTAATCAGCGCCCCAAAAAACCTCCGTATACCAAATTTGATTAAAATCGGAGAGGAGACAACTTTCGAGACAATTACCGATTTTTTTTTGTAAATTTTTAAAATATAAATAACTAAATGAATAGCCAAAATTTTAATTGTTTTTTTTATCGGCCGTCAAAAAACGTCAGAAATTCGGCCTTCTAGACTAGAATACCCCCTTAATGTATTTCAGTTTTAGGCAACCAACTTGACAGATGCTTTAAAGGTTGTTATTTAAATGACAAGGTTATAAACTAGAATCATGGCGGGGTGCACAAAAGTTAACAACGGTTTAGAATGTTTAACGAAATGTCAGATTTTGACCGGTTGCCTACTAAAATCATTGAAAAACACTGACAATGACGTTTTGTTAAACATTCTAAACCGTTGATAACTTTTTTGCAACCCGCCAAAAATATTTTGTTTTGTTTAAGACCATTTTAAGATACCACTTAAAAAATAACTTAAATAGCATCAATGTCATGTCACCATGAAAGTCATTTAGCCACAATAAATTTGATTAATTTACTAAAAACTCGAAAGTACGTCTGTCTCATTACTTGCATAACCAACTTTACCTCCGTCATTATATACAGAACATGCGCGCGACCATAAAGGCGTTATAAAACAAAATAGACTGTCCTTTTCTATCTCATTGCACCTGTACACTTGAACCTGACCTATTATGCTAGACATGCTTGCCTATTTATCTATTTCTTGTCTAGGATTGCCCAGTTCTAAATACCTTTTTCCTTGAATAATTTCTGGGTCAACCATCGATTTTACTGTTTCCTAGTGGGTTTCTTGATTTGCTTACAAAGACTGGGGTTACATAAATAAGGAATAATTCAAAAACTGTTGTCTGGAGACAAAAAAAACGGGCGTAACCTTCCACAACAAAATTTATGCCCAGTGAATTCGAAATCACGTAACAGTTGAATACAAAGCAATGAAATAAATTCAAACAATTTCCCTTTCAATTGTTTGCTTTCGCTGGCGACTAGACCATTTCAATAAAAGTGAATCTATGAACTCAATTAGCAACAAAAACTGGTTTTTAACATTTTATAACCTGAAAGTGAGTAGGTTAATTTTTGTACCTGCATTATTTGTTGGGATTTCTGAAAAAGGCACTGGTATTTCAACAAGTTCACAGTCTGTATTTATTTCCAAATCTGCCTCGGAAGTAACCACAGAAAGGGTTGGCGTCGAGCTATTTTCTTCCTGTGCAATCGTAGAAACGGCAACAGAGCCCGGAACGCTTTGCGTCTCGTCGTGCATATTGTTTACCCGATTTCCCACTTATCCCGCAATGATAACCGAAAAAATCACGCCCCAGAGCCTTGAGGAGCTCTGACCTTCAAATTCGCGCCAAGGTTTCACTAATTTCTATTTCTTTAACTATGCAAAATCACGACGTTTTGGAAAATGTAGGTCTCTAGGCCACTTCTCTTACACTTTGCAGTAACTTATGACAGTAGACATGTGTCTTATTAGTCAATGAACCAACTGGTTTCATAACCTTAAATTAACATTTTTTATTTTTCGATTTTCTTGCAAAAACATTAATAAATATAAAAAAACAATCTTTTTTATTAAGAGTCTATACAAAACTATCCTAATTATTTAATAATCAGCTAAAGCCAAGCTGTTTTTACTACTAATCAACTTTCTCATGGAAAAGTAGGTCACGTAGTAAGCGCGTCTAGGCGAGATTGCATAATTTAAAATTCACTTTTTCATAATTCTGCACTGCAATTATTTATGTTTTTTTTGTGGAGGGAGCTTAAACTTAAATATTATGTTTACGAGATATTTAAATACATGAATTCAGGATGTCGTTTGACTTTACGTCTTAATGCGCAGTTACAATGTATCTTTTGAATTTTGGCGGGCTATAATTATTCATGATATGGAAATCTGTGCCGTCTTAGAATTAAATTAAGTTTATTTAAAGTTTACGAAAAAACCAATAACGCTACACTAAACATATTAAATTTAAACCCTGGTTTTATGCTCGCTTGTCGGAGCCATTAAAAATCATCGTTTCGGTCCACTACGTACAAGAGGGATCGGATTATTTTCGGACCAACTTTCGAGCAGATACCTACCTAGAGGTAGCCCTGACGGTCGGCCGTGCGAACATGTTAAAAAAAGAACATTTATTGTTACAGATAGTTCGGTAAAAAACTTACAAAGTCAAAACATTGTAGACAGAATTTTATGTAGGGATAATTTAGACAAATTTAAAAGTCTTAAGTTCTAGTCGGTCATGGTTAGTTCTGGTTAGCAAAGCGGCTTTTTATTTTTCCCAATTATGTATCAGACGTAAAAATGCAGAGACGTATTAGAAAAGCTTTGCTTTTTTACATTAAATGCATTATTTAGAAACTTAAAAGCCAGTCTATAATAAAGCTGGCGTGTTTTAAATCATCATTTCGCTGCTATCGTAGTCACGTAGTTTACTGTCCATACTATAAACAGCATCTAGCGCTTTCCATTTAATTAATGCTGATGAAACAGATTATGCGACTGTAACAAAGCATGTTTCATGTCAACTGTCAAAAGCTGATCACGGAGTATCTCTAGACTCGAGTTATATTGTTATATTCAGTCACGAAAATATGCTTCATATGACCAATGACGTAATAACCAACGTCAACAAACGTAGTGGATAAAGCCTCTCCAAGCGAGTCTAACCGCCCGGTAATTAGTGGTTATGTCAAGTGACGTCACGGTTACCAATGCGCGTGGACAGATTGGTTTTAACCACAAGTGCAAATTTAAAAGTTTGTTTACTTATTTATTTTATAATTTAAACTGGTTTTGGTTAGTCAAATTAAAGATATCTTAATTGGTGTCAGAAGCACAGAAAAGAACTAGAAGAATAAGATAAAAGATGTACAGGGTGTCCCAAATTTAAGCCTCATCATTGATGGGATCTCGGAAACCTAAAGTGTTGCACCTTAAAAGTTTAAAAATTTCGAATACTTTCGAAGATTTTTCGAAAAAAAAGAATAGTTTTTATGACTTATGACTATTTGACTAGATATAACAAAATTAATTTCACATTCATATTGCTACTTTGGTAATTGTCTCGAAAGTTGGCTCCTCTCCGATTTTGACCAAATTTGGTATACGGGGGTTTTTTGGGGCGCTGATTACGAATCTGCAACGTTTCGTTTTCGAGATATTCATCATCAAAGGTAAAAATGAAACCAACCTTTTTTCACTATATTTCCCCTTCTTTTTGGACACAATTCTTACTTTTTACACTAAAGTGGCACACAATATTATATATAAACCTTTTAAAACCTTGTATTTTAATTTATTTGACACCTTTTTTCCATTACATTGCGAACTTTTAAGTTCAAAGGCAGCAGCCATATTTGTTTACAAAAAGCTTAGTGTATACATGGTTGCCGCCACGTTGGGGCGTGTGACAGTGGAGATTTGCAATTAAATGGAAAAAAGGTGTAAAATAAATATAAAAACAAGTTAAGTTGTTTGTAAAATATTGTGTGCCAATTTAGTGTAAAAATCAAGAATCCTGTGCAAAAAGAAGGAGGAATAGTGTAAATAAGGTTAGTTTGATTTCCAACTTTGATGATGAATATCTCGAAAACAAAACGTCGCCGAAAAAAAAATTACAAGACAATTTGTCTCGAAAGTTGCCTCCTCTCCGATTTTGACCAAATTTGGTGTACGGGGTTTTTTTGGGGCGCCGATAACGAATATGAAAAAATATTTTTTCGGCAACGTTTCGTTTCCGAGATATTTTTCATCAAAGTTGAAAATCAAACTAACCTTATTTACACTATTCCTCCTTCTTTTTTGCACACAATATTTCACAAACACTTTTTTTTTAATTTATTTTACCCCTTTTTTCCATTTAATTGCCAACCATGTATACACTAGAGATTTTATAAGCAAAAATGGCCGCTGTCTTTGAACTTGAAAGTTCGCAATTTAATGGAAAAAGGTGTAAAATAAATACAAATACTAGGTTTTAAATGGTGCTTATAAAATATTGTGTGCCACTTTAGTATAAAAATCAAGAATTGTGTTCAAAAAGGAGGAATGGAATATAGTGAAAATGAGGTTAGTTTGATTTTTAACTTTGATGATGAATATCTCGAAAACAAAACGTTGCCAAAAAATTTTTCAGATTCGTAATCAGCGCCCAAAAAAACCTGTATACCAAAATTGGTCAAAATCTGAGAGGAGGCAGCTTTTGAGACAATTACCTTAAAACCATCTTTCGCTTGGACAGGCTGTATATAATACCAATTTTGTTTGTTAAAAAAAATATAATTTTCATTTGGAATTAAATTGAATAAAGAAACATTTTTAATAACGAGCAATTGTGTGGGAGGAGATGTAAATGTAGTTGCCGATTTTTCGACAGTCAACTTGTTAAATGGTATGTACATCTTCTATTATATTTCAGCATTATTTGTGCTTTTGTTACCAATTAAGATATCTTTAATTTTAACCAGTAAAAATTATCAAATAAAAACGTAAGCGAACTTTTATATTTACACTTGTGGTAAAAAACAACTGGTCCAAGCATACTGGTAGCCGTGACGTCACTTGACAACCACTAATTACTGGGCGGTTTATACCACCCATTCGCTTGGAAAGTGTTTTAATTATTCAGCTCTTGTATATCAGATGAATAAATGAGTCAACAAACTAAACAAAAACGTAAGTCTTTATTTGCAAAAGTTTTTTTACATTTGACAAAAAAATTCACACACCCAGATAGCCATCTTTATAAAAAAACCTTAAAAATATATGTAAAAATATAAAGTATTGTTAACAAATTATTCTATTATTTATCTAAAAATTGAGCTATAAAAATACCACTATACCCAAAAAAATGGGTTTTCATGTAAAAGTGTGAATTTAGGTGAATGCCATTCGCACGAAAACATGCGAACGATAATCGTCCACTGCCACAGAACTTGTGCGAATTTCAACTCACGAGCGAGTGTTGGACTCGTTCGTGCGTTGACGTGTGAACACGGATGTACATGATTTCGCAACTTTTCGTGGTTTTCCGGTCCCAGTGGAAGACTAGTCTTACAAGATACCTTAACTCTTGTCCCTTTTTATGTTACAATACATTGTGGCCATTTCATGAATATTTCATAGCATCATAAAGTGAATATTTAATTATTATATTATTTTAATTATTATATTATATTTAATTATTATTAAAACGGCTAATTTCACTAACTGACCACAATATACATTAATTTAAAACAAAAAAAGGGGGAGGACTTAATAAATCTTAAAAAATATAAAGTTGTACTTAAAATAAGAACTATAAAAATAAAACTAATTAAACAAGAGTCTTTGCTCTTTCCTGCAAGTGTCTGGAAATAATCAGTCTCTGAATTTGGGATGTTCCTTCGTAGATTTGGAAAATTTTGGCATCTCTCATAAGTTTCTCCACCGGATATTCACTGTTAAAACCGTTACCACCAAAAATCTAAAATAAAACCCAAAATTAATATAGAAAAGTTAAAAACATAAGTTTCTTAATTTTTTAATAAGTTCATTTTTTCTATTTAATTTATATAAGAAATCTGCGAGTTTAATGAGAAAATAAAAAGAGATTAGAATCTAAAACGCCAAAACCCAAAACGTCAATATTCTGTCAAAGTCTAGCGTTTATTACTACCCTAATTACATATTGGTAAAAGTGAAATGTGTTATTGAAGTAATTCAGTTGTTACTTAAAATAAATGTGATTTTTTTCCCAGCCCTAATTAAGGAGAATGGTGATCTTACCTGAACCGCGTCAGCTGCACATTTGTTGGCCATATCAGCAGCCCAAGCCTTAGCTATGGCAGCTGAGTAACTATTTCTGATGCCGTTATCAGTTTCCCACGCGGCTTTTTTCCACATTAATCTGCCAGTTTCAATACCTAAAAAACATGGAAGAAGTTTTTTAATACCACGAAGTTTTTGCAACTGATACCTATTTTTTAAAGGTGCATTTTTTAAAGGTTTTATGAAACTCAGGGTGACACCAATGAGGATAAAAAAGAGTAGAGAAATAATCCTTAATGTGAGAAGTGGTACAATCCGAATCAAGCAATACAGGATTTCACGTCATACATACACAATAGCGTATACTATCTACAAAAGCGTAATTTAAAAAGGTAATTTTTACTTACCGGGCCCACGCCGATTTTATTGAAATTTTATACTGGGTTTTGGGGCGCTGATCAAGAATTGAAGTCAAATTTTGTCGGACACTTTTAGTTTTTATGATATAACGCCCATCTGGACCTAACCTCAAATTGTACAAACTTTCCTAAATTCCTCCTTCTTAAAACTGATTACAGCCAAATTGAATTTTATGGAAATACACCTATTATTTATAAGATAAATTTGATTTCACCTTCATTTAACAAATATTTTTATTAAAAAATAGCACAACAAAAATGTTATTTTTACTTTTAAAAATGTCAACAAAATTGTCTAGTGATTTTAGACATTTTTGTTGGTACGCCAGGCAACCAAGAAACAATTGAATGGCTTCCTTATCAAATTTAAATCTCGAAAAATAAAAATAATTTAAATTTATAAAGTAGGCCATTTAATTGTTTCGCGAGTGTCTGGCGTACCAACATAAAACTCTCAAATCACTAGACAATTTTGTTGACATTTTTAAGAGTAAAAATAATATTTTTGTTGTTCTTTTTTTATTAAAAATATTTGTTAAATAAAGGTGAAATTAAATTTATCTTATAAAATAATAAGTGTATTTCCATAAAATCTTCCATTTTAGCTGTAATTAGTTTTAAGAAGGAGGAATTTTAAAAAAGTTTGTACAGTTTTGAGGTTAGGTCCGAGTGGCGTTATAACTCAAGAACTAAAAGTCTCCGACAAAATTTGATTTCAGATTCGTGATCAGCGCCCCAAAAACCCCAGTATCCAAAATTTCAATAAAATCGGTTTACGACCCAGCGTAATATCAAAAATTACCTTAAAAATTGAAATATTATATTAACAAATTAATTTTTTTCTCAAAAAAATTATTTCTTTCCTGGCCACCCCAAGTATACGCCACTGCAGGCACACTACCCTCCAAATTTGTTATATGCTACTTCATTTGAAATGATCATTTTTTATGCAGATTAGATTTTAATAACGAACACCTATTAAAAAATTGGATTAAAACTGACAACTGTCAACTTAAATAAGGCATGCGTTTTTCAATCATCAAATTTTGGCGACATACCGCGTTGAACATTGTTAGGACAATTAACATACCGGTTTATTTTCGCGAGAAGCGGTAACGAAAGTGTTCCGACGTCAGTATCTACGTCATTACTTTGTACCCAGTATCTACCGCTATCGCCACTAGTGAGTAGGAGCGTTAATAATGGTTATGTCAACTTTCAATTTAAAATAATGGAGACCAAAGACCTTACATTTACATTTAAACTTAAAAGTGTATTAAACGATTAGTATGTAAGTTGACATACGTAAACCGTTTCGTTTTTGCGAGGATAGGCGGGTTAAACACGGTTAGAATGGTGGGGGAAAGAACTGCTATCAACCAGTAGTTAAAAACGGTAAGTCGCGAAAAAATCCTTAATGTTTTGTTCTTTTTTTTTATTTCCAAACCTACTCAATAATATTTAAATTAGAGTTAATAAATGCCCCAATCACCGCATTACCGCATTTTCATGTTTTCGATTGTTCATTTTGTTCTCTGATGGATAAAATTCAAACTTTAAAATAGTTTTCAGTATTTTTTCTTGTATTCTACAGTAATTATTCTTTTACTCTGTCACGAAGTCGTTTTGAGTAATTATTAATATTATTTCATTTAAAAATAGGTTACTTTGAAATAACTAAAAAAAGCAGATATCAAACCGCAGTTTTCGCCAAAGTGTTGGTTTTTCTTTCTTCTTCTAAACCTGCAATAAAAAATCATATTTTCGTATTTAACTTTCTCGAGAAAATCTCGAAAAACCAAAATTTCTGCAAACAACAAAATAGCCGACACCGAAAAGGACGAGATTTAAAAGAGGTTTAAATTTTCTTTTAAACAGTATCCATTTCAACTACTTTTAATAAAAGAAATGTGGGAGATAGCACTATTCAAAAGTTGCATTATTTATTATCTTTCCTCACCCTTATTATTAAAAATACGACAAAAAGTCTTTCACAAAACTGATGTAGAATAGGGTATTTTCACTCAATTGATATTGATAATGTTGTGTGTAAAAATTAAAAGTAGAAACACAATTAAGCAAAACCTGCTAAATAACACGGAAAAATACAAACCCCTTACTTTTCCATTTAAGGTTTAATTATCATTGTAATTTAAATAGCCCGCCACTCCCCTAACCAATCAAATTCAACATGGATGCCAAGTCTGTTTAGGAACTATCGATATCGACAATCGTATCGATTTTAACGAAATGCTAAAATGCGAAATGCTTTTTAGACTTTACACTAAAACACAGCCAGACTACCTAAATAGTTTCAATTGGAATAAAACATAAAAACTTACATCAAAATGGTTTTCACAACAATAATAGGCATGTCCTTTGGGCATTTTCTCAATACCTACAGCAGCACACCAGGCTTTTCTCCTATCGTCTTGTTTTGGAAGAGAAAAGAATATTTTTGAAGATCCTAAACTCGGCCGGCTTCTGGTTTCGCAAATAATAACAATACACTTTTTTTAATTTTGAATAAAATAACGGAAATTTACTCGTAAAAACGGTTCATATCAAGGAAAGTTTGGCGATAATAATAACTATAGTAATAAATTGAATATTTGGAAAACACACACTAACAAATTAGAAATTATTAATAAATATAAAAGGTTACAGGTTATACAGGTTGACAATATGACAATTGACAGAAACGCCAACTTAGTAGATGTTGCGCATATCATTTGATGACAGGCGTATCGTAACAAAAAGCTGACAACAAGCAGAATTCCACCAATAGAAAATAGGGCCGTGACGTCACGGGCCTACAATCAAACAATTGATTTAAGGCGTTGCCGGAGGCAAAATCGGGAAAAAATATTTTTGGCCTTATTTTCATGTGGCTTTGCAATAAGCTAATAAAAAAATCATGAAAAACGCCTATTTTTGAAAGAACACACACTATTTATCAAATTAGAAATTATTACTAAATAGAGGTTACCATTTACAGATTGACATTGACAATAAGAAATTGCAGGAAATGCCAACTTGTAGATGTTGCCATATCGATATTTGATGACAGGCGTATCTAATAACAAAAAGCTGACAACAAAGCAGAAATTCCACCAATATAAAATTTAGGCAGTGACGTCACGGGCCTACAAAATTCAAACTTAAAATTAATTTTTAAGCAGTTCTCGAGGCCAAAAAAATCGGGAAAATATTTTTGGCCTTATTTTCATGGGGCTTTGCAATAAGCTAATAAAAAAAATCATGAAAAACGCCTATTGGTTAGAGTTTTTGCTGATGTTATCAAAATTGTACCTAACCTTAGCTAGTTTTGAAGAGAAAATAAGTTTTTTAATTTACCGTTGGGTTGCGCCATCTCGCGGACTTGTAGAAACTTGAAAATAATTTTCAGCTATTTTTTTTGACCACTTTTAGTAAATATATTTTTACCCTAACTCTGTGCGATAAACAGTTTCCAAAATCCAGCCGGCGTTCTTTCTTATTTGGACAACCGGTACATAAGTGTGCTCTGTAAGCTTCCAGTAGGCCAACTGCCATGATTAAGGTATAGTTAGAAGCATTTATTATTAACAATGGAGAATTTGCTTTAGTCTAAAGCTAATGGAAAACTATACAAATTGAAAAACAACAATCATAAATTAAAACTTAGTAAATATTAGTAATGATGTAAAATAATAAAACAGAACACTAACAGGAACACGAAAATATTAGCGTCAATTCAAATTAAAAAAAAGCAAACTATGTCTGTTAAAAACAATCAAAAGGTATCAGTGTATACTTCGTTTCACGAAGGTTTGTACTTTCGTCATCAATTTTCTTACCTTTTTTAACAAATTAAAAAGGTCAAAAACAGACTGAAACAAATTAATGACGTCAAAAAGGTTGGTCGTTTCTTAAAATCAAAATGGCTGCCGTTCAGCAGCTGATTTTTTAAAGCTACAATAATAATATCCTAAAATATGGGTTATAAAATTATGTCATTTTTCAAACTTGTAAAAAAAATTGTTTTGTCAAAAGTAAGGTCAGATTTTATTTTTATTTTCGTATTTTTATTGTGTAAAATGCCTCGACGGTATTCAGAAGGTGAACAAAATATGATTTTAAACCTTATTGACTATTTAACACAGGAGAGAGATGCAAGAATTAACCTGTTACTACTTACTGCAGTTTTAGAGGTAAGTAGATTTATTTATTCTTGTGGTTTGTTATTGGTGTACATATTAAAATGTAAATTATGACTATATTTCTTTGAAAACGTTTGTTGCTAGCAAGGTATAAGATAGCACGTACAAGAATATTATAAAAAATAAACCGTCTTTTTTTTAGCCTGAAAATCGGAAAGAGTTAAAAATAACTGCAAATCGTTATATCGCAGGTATTTCTTTCTGGTTTTTATAAGGCTTAATTAACACTGTTGGCTTTAAAAAATTAAATCTTGCTAAAAATGTTGTATTCGGATAATTACTTGTTCCATTATGCCGATTAAAACACCAGTTTTCTAAAAATCGGGGTTTCGATGGTCTTTCATCATGAGAAACACAAAAAAAAACAAAATTGAGACAAGAATAACGTTAAGTCTAGATATTTTTAGGCTGAGATAAAGAGAATCTTGAATCCGCCGATAACTCTGGTCCAATCGAATTTTTGATTTAAGCTTTGTTTACCTTAAGAAAATTAAAAATTTTATTGGTGCAATCGGATCATGATGAATTAAAATTTTTATTAGAAAACCATTCTGAACGTGCTCTAAAGAACGCATTTAAACGTACTTGCATCAATATTGCCTAACTTTAATTAAAAATGTGAACAGCATTGAATTTATATGAATTAGCTACGACAACCCTTTTTTCCAAGTAATGACGTCATTGATGACGAAAGTACAAACCTTCGTGAAACGAAGTATAGTACTTCTGCAGATTGTAGTACATTTTATCGACCAGTAGGCTTTTTTCTTTATTTTTAAATAATCTTAAAGATATAGTAGTTCTCAGAGACTGAGGGAGGTGAAAGAAAATCTTCGTATTGTCATGAAATATAGATTTTTTGTAAGGGTACTTTTCGGAAAGGAGAGTGCTAGGTTATGATTTTAAATAGTGTTGAAAATTGCCTTATTATGCGTACTGGGATATTTTTTATGCATGAGAACTACAATTACCATAATGAAAAGACATGGGAATTGAATCACACAAAAAATTATTACACTGGAAATGCGTACTGCATATTTTATCTACATCCAAATTAACTATGAAATTCGTGTTCTGGAACAATCCAAACAAAAATAAAATGAAAATTTAATGGGCTGGATCGGTTGCCTAACATATCACAAGTCGCATGTAACATTTTTTAAAGGGTGGAGGTATGACAACTGTTCATCTCCCCTTTTCTATCCTCATTGGCCGAAACTCACATCAAACACCATAAAAACAAACATACCTATTGCCATATCAGCGAGCATAAATGCTACAGCCTGATGATTGAAAATCGGAGTGCCAAACGTTTTACGTTCGATGGAATATTTTGACGCTTCATCCAGACATCTTTGGGCTAGACCAACCGCCGAAGCTGCAACCTGTACACAAAAAAAAATATGTAAAACCCTATTCAAATCAGAACTACCAAACGAAAAATATCTCCCACTATCCATAAGTTCCGAATGATTCATTACTTACAGGTGGCCTAGTTTTGTCGAACGTCACCATGGATATCTTGAAGCCATCGCCCTCTCCGCTGAGGACGTTTTCCTTGGGCACGCGGACATCTTCGAAGGTAATTCCTCTGGTATCTGAAGCCCTTTGACCCATGTTGATTTCCTATTAAAAAAAATAGAAAGCTTCAAACAAAGGTGTTTTAAAGGTGTAGGTAACCAGCGATCTACCAAGAAATAGCTGCACATAAGAAGTAAAATGACCACTTAACAGTGGTGTGCAGTAAATTTTTAAGAAGGGAAGCAATTTATTAAAACCTTTTTTTTCAGTCATGTTTCTATTTGCCTGTTGCCTATCCATTTAAATTTAAAAAATCTGCGGTTTCCAACAAACTTCAAGATAACGCGTATATATTTAAGTCATTCAGTTGCTTATTTGGCGGTAAAGCGCTCCGAACTTTTCTTCCCAATTTTAACATTTGACCCAGAAATTTTTGTACGTAAATTAAGAAGCAATTGGATATCTTGCTTATCTGAAGATGGAAGTGGCTGGACCGCTATATAGCGATGCACTGGTGGTCGTATTAAGAAAATGCTGGGCACATTGTTGTTTTCTTGATACTCAACCGGAATAGCTTGGAATGCTGCTTACGCGTAAAGGCCTGCTATTTTATGGAGGCTTGTCCTCTATATTTAGAATTTTGTAGTTCATTAATTAATGAATAAAATAATATGACTATTTTTCAAAACTTCTGGTAGTAGAATTTTTGTTTGACTATGAGTCTAAGAGAAACAATGCTTTTCTAGTTTCCAGGGACAGCACGTTTTTGCCGCTTAATACTTTACTTATAAGTTTAAAAATAGTTACCTTTCTTCCAGGTGTTACTCCTGGCCAATCCCTTTCGACAATAAAACCTGTAAAGGCCTTGCTGGCAGGAGCCTTTGGGTCTGGGTTGGTCCTTGCCAATACATAGTACCTAAGAAAAATAATTTTTGCTGTAAAACGGAATATTCTTTTTACCCTCAAATTAAAATATTTTATATATTTTTGTGGTAACTTGTGACATTACGTCATAAATTAAAAAAACCTCTTAGAATTTCCCCAATTTTTACAACAAAACTGAAATAATTTTAATATACATTATTAATCAAGTTTTGGCAATTCATTCCTTAAACTCCTAATTTTTGAGCTATAGGGTGTTAAAGTTTTACGAAAAAAATAACTTTTAACATAATTTTCTTATCACTCTTAGATATTTTTATGGAATTTTGTACACACCTTTTAATCATTAATGAGCTTTCTAAACGTAAAAACTTTTTTAATTTTTAACAGTAACGTCCTATAGGGTTTAAACTAAATATTT
Organism: Listronotus oregonensis; assembly: GCA_019359885.1. NCBI lineage: Eukaryota > Metazoa > Arthropoda > Insecta > Coleoptera > Curculionidae > Listronotus > Listronotus oregonensis. Next base: position 17,356 of record JAHBCN010008577.1, on the reverse strand, counting down.
TTAAAAAAAAATGGTACGCCACTGATTTTTCTAAAAACCAAAATTATTTTTAAGATCCTCATTTATTTTGGAGCAAATTTGGTCCAGGGACATACTTTTATACGACGCACCCACCACGCGTGAAACACTTTTTTTACGTGTTACTAAAGAAATCGCAATTTTTAAAATAAATTTTTAAAAAAATCATAGGCGTACCTTTTTTTTGTCCAAATGTCACTGGTGAAAGTAAAAAATTAATTTTTGTCCTGAAAGATATACCCTGGGATATACCTTGGGATCTGAACCAAAGCAGTTCTGTCTTTAACAAATACTCATAGAATTTTTTTATACATTAATCGGCCACTACATTTAGAACTAATATATTAATTATTTACTAACCAGTTAGCAACACCTCCTCCAGTAATCCACATTTTCTGTCCGTTCAAAATGTACTCGTCTCCCTTCTTTTCCGCCCTGGTCTTCAGACCGTTGACGTCCGAACCCGCACCGGGTTCAGTGACACAGTAGGCTGCCACTAAAGGTTCTTCAATCAATCTACCAAGGTATTTTTTCTTCTGCTCTTTATTACCTGCCAGCAACAGTGGAGTTTGCTATAAAAATATGAGATTTTAAGTTGCCGTTTTTTTTTAATAAAACAAGAATTGACAGGAAACCAGTAGGGTGATCACAAAGTAAGTAGAAAGTAATAAATTTTCTTTCTTAAGTACAGTTGCCATGAGGCATCTAGTTAAATAACCATTATTACTTATTGAAATGACATCAATTACTATTCGTCAATAGCGGCCCATAGAGTGCCTGCCTCACCAAAATGTATGTTAAATAATTCGATTAATAATATTTTATAAATAATAATAATAATAATAACAATAATAATATTGTTTTATTGTTATATAAAATTATACATCTTTTTAAAAAAGCAGAGTAAAATAAAACTATGATAATAGCAAAGAATATTATAAATTATATTAAATTATGAAGAAAAAAAGCAACATAATGATTCTATGCAATAAATTTATTATAAAATATCTTCAAAGTATTCAGACAATTCAACGCATTCTTTCCTAAAAATAACTTTTTGCCTGAAAATTTAAATTTATTAAAACTACCTATATTTATAATACTAGCAAGTAAATCGAAGAAGGCCTGTCGGTTAATCCACAAAAGACCGTTATCGTTCCCTTCAAAAAGAAAAGAGCACTAAGGGCACTCAGATGTCCAAAGCTCAATGGAGTGGAAATCCCCTTCTAAAAAGAGGTCAAGTATCTAGGAGTCATTTTTGACCAAAAGATGAACTGGGGACCACACCTCAACAAAGTTGTTCAGAAGGCAAAAATCGCCCTCGGGAGATGTCGCAGGCTTTGTGGAAAATGCTGAGGACTTAGCCCAAAGATGAATCTGTGGTTGTATAAAATGGTAATAAGACCCATGATAACCTAAGGCTCAGTTGCCTGGGGGGCAAGGGTCACGCAGACCGTAGCAACCAGATAACTTCAAAGTGTGCAAAGGCTAGCATGCGTATGCATCACGGAAGCTATGAGAACAACCCCAACCGCAGCCCTGGAAGTGCTGCTAAACCTGCCGCCACTCCACATTTACATACAGGGAGAAGTAAAGGCAGTACTCTATAGACTCAAACGAGGTCAAAGTCCAATTATAGGACATCAAAGGATCTCAAGATCGGAAATTGTTTGAGATGCCCTCGACAGGTGAACCTTCGTTTCATCTTCAACAGACACTTTGGATTGTCATACCAGATAGGGAGGACTGAAAAAAAAGGCCCTCCAATCAAAGCCGATCATATCTGGTACACAGATGGCTCCAAGACCAACAAGGGAGTAGGAGCTGGCATCTATGGAGACAATCCTAGAGAAAAGATAACCTTAAGTCTTGGTCAGCACGCCACGGTTTTCCAAGCGGAAATCGCAGCAATAATGCATTGCGCCGTGCTAATTAAAAAAGGGAGTAAAAGAAAAACATCGTCATTTACTCAGACAGCCAAGCGGCCTGAAGGCCATCGGTTCTCCAAAAGTTAATTCCAAACTAGTGGGGACTGTATACAGGCCCTGGATAAAGTCGGCTGTTCAAACAAACTTACGGTAGCCTGGGTACCAGGCCACGAGGGCCACTGAGGCACTGAGCCATTCTAAGGAATCTCGGCAGGCCTCCTTAAAGCATCTATTAAGAGCTGGGTAGACAGAGAGTTTCAAAGCTGGTGGTTACAAACACCAGGACAACGACAGTCAAAGCAGTTCATTAGACCTCGGACCTACTGAGCCACAGTCGTAAAGTCGTAAGGATAAAGTAGGTCAACTAACAGGACATTGCAAACTCAACAAGCACCTGGAAAGAATAGGCCTGGTGGAGGATAGCCTGTGTATGTTCTGCCATCTAGCAACAATGTTTTTCAAAAACAATCAATAAATCCAATTCATGCGTTGATGACAGATTGTTTTTAGTTTCTTTCTTTCACGAGTTCAACGAGATTAATTTGTCACCATTTATTTATTAATATTTCAAACCACTGTATATTACCATCGAGGCCCTTCTGTATCTCTACTTACACCCAAATTGGTTCCTCCTATAGCTGTGGATATACCAGTACATCCACGGGCAAATTCTTTACCCATAAGACATTCATCAAACACTCCCAAATCGGGCCCACCTAGAATGTATTTCTAATGATTACAATTAACACATTCATTGAATAAAATAGGGACCCAGATTTTCAGTTGGTTTAGTGGCAATGTTGCAATTTTCCGCTGCACAATAAATATAGTTTAAAGAAAATTTATACAGTAAAGCGCACCGTACTGCGAACATAGGAGGCTCCTGGATGATTTTGGATATACCCAATTCTAAAATACCAATAATAATTTTGTGGCTTGCATTTTTATTTCTGTCTCGTTTCCTCACGTGGCTCATTTTTGGTTGGGACTGGTGGGGAGTATGGTGATAAATTCTGAAGAGTTATCTGCCCAGTTTAGTTGTGTACTACGTTTTTATTTTCAGTAAGAATACGCAGTGTTTATAGGCAAGTAACAGAAGCTAGCTAGCATCAACCGTTTCATCGTATTTTTATCAGCCATAAATTTAAAATTAGTTGCTTACGAGACCGCAACGTTTGCTACGGTTTTAAGAACCAAACAGTTTTTCCTAATAAAAGAAAAGAATTTTCTCAAATAAATAATGGAACGTAGAAGATATTTAAAAAAAATAAATTAATGTGCATTCATAAAATAAAAAATCTTTCAGTTATCGAAGATGCTCAAATAAACCACCTTCCTGAGCCAAACAGTAACCAAGATTGTCATAAAGACGCCTTCTGACATTTGCTAGAATGTTAAGGGTAATAATCGTAAAAGAATTCTCAATTTGTAATTGCAATTCTTGTAGATTATTAGCCCTATTCTCCTGGAAACCATAAATTTGTGATTTTACGTGACCCCAGAGAAAAAATCGTTGGGTGAGACCATGAAAAACAATGTTTCTTATGAAATTTTCATTGTTATTTTTCTTTACAGTTTCACAAAATTGCATTCGTCTAAAATGATCATCAGGGAAAATTTCATGGGTTTTTCTTAGTTTGTAGGATCGGTATTCATTTTTTAAGCACTCTTTCCACTGATCCTTTGCTCAAATTAACCTGTTGTACAATTGTATTGATGAAATTGTAGGATTTTCACTAACACTTGCCACTACTATAATTTCCTTCATTTCTCTTTCGTTGTTTTTTTCTGGTGCACTATCATGTTTATGTTTTCTTGGAGTTAAACAACCAAATGTCAAAAAGTTTTTAATGACTCGGTGAATAGTGAAAATTGTGGGCAAGCCTGGTTGGAAATAAATTAATAAACCCTAACTCCCTATCAGGATTTTCACGGTGATACCATTTAATAGTTTTAATTTTTTTTTTCCAGTTCGTGAACATCCATTATTAATAATTATTATTTTATTTAAAAAAAATTGTTTTGGTCGCAAATAATCGACACCGTACAACTATAGCTGTCGAGCGTTCGATAGTAAAGAATTATTTCAGTAACAAAGGTATTGAGTTGATCGCTTTGCCGGCCGACGCGCGTCTTATAAATTTGTTTGCCGAAAATTATTGATCGATAATCAATGCGTGCGGCGTTTTTAGGTACATCCAAAATCGTCCAGGATCGTCCTATGTTCGTAGTGCTCTGCGCTTTACTGTATACTTAACTATTAGATCACCCTATCGATTTGTTCTACGAGGATGGATCAAATATAAACGGGTATATTTTTACCGACTTCAAAAAAAAGGTCATATCAACATGTCTGATACCTTTTGGTAACTATTTCCTTGATAGTACCATTTAATCATCATTACTTTTTTTTCAGTAGTGTTACTCATGGTTAATCTTTTCGCTATACAATTTTTTGATAATGATAAAGCACTAAATTTCAAAATGACAACGTTAATTCACAACTAACTGGCATTTTTATTGTTCTTAAAACCTTGGTTAAATTCTAGTGCATGTAAGAAAATCATCAACAAATATTTACAACAAAACTATAACTAGTTATCACAAAAAATATTCCAGTTTTTACTTGAAACTAAAAATTACGAAATAAAAAGGTTATTTAAAAAACCGACTTAAAAAAAAATCACTAAAAATGAAATATTTGTTTATATAAGTCGGCGTTAAGCACTGAAATTTGGTGTGTATTGTTGGCAAACAAGGTAATAACCCTATTATTATTTATAACTACTACTAATAATTATTTATAATAATTATTAGTAATACTGAAACATAGCCCTGGTGGCCTGTGTCGGGGAAAAGGGTTTGATTTGCCAACGCAAGGTGGATATCGTTTTTGCGAGAGAGCCTTATATTTGAATGCTTGTAACTCTATATAAAACTGTATAAAAAACATTTGACACAGGGTTTGAGGAAAAAGGGGTTATTTTTACTCAATAAAAAAAATATGCAAGGGGCCTATTTCAAAGTCTCGTTTATGTTTGATCCACCTTTGTACATCTTAACCTAAGTTACACCGAAAACGAAAGAGATTTTAAGCTCATCAATACGATCTTGTACCTCAGGAACGGTTAAAGACACATCGAAGATTAAATTGCGGTAAAGTCGTGGATTTTAGTGCTCGAATATTCATGAGTATCACTGTGACAAATGGACGATAAATCTCACAAAAACGGACTCGCAGATTAACACACTTAGCTACCACCTGAATAATTAACATCTTACTTACACCTAAACCTGTTCCCTCTATAGCTGTGGATATACCGGAACATCCACGGGCAATTTCTTCTGTGATGAGACACGCATCGAAAACACCTAAATTGGGACCACCTAAAACGGAAATGATTACCATAATTTATCGGTAAGATTGCCTCGCTAAGAACCTTGGTTCCCAATTATAGTTGCAATGTTGCAATTTACGGCTTAACTTTTTAAGAATTGCTTGACCCTCTATCTTTAAAAGACCTCAAACAGATTTGCTTACTGAGCGCTTAGAGCGCACATTAAATATTTTTAAATCTGTGAAGTATTTACCATTTTTACTAATAAGGATCCCTGTTTTTTCTACCCAATAAAAGAAAAAACCCCCAATCCAATTTTAAAAAAATAACAATTATCTACACCCCCTTTAAAATGTAAAAACAATTTTATGTGGGAAAAAGGCCAGATTTCAGTGCAGCCAACAACTTTTCCTGATCTAAAGCTTATTGAAAACCTTTAAAATTATTCTTATCGAGGGATAAGATTCTGTCCAGTCATATATTCTCCACATTTTTTTTTAATAAACTTATTAAAAAGTGACCCCAAATACGTTGTAACAAGTTCACTTGAAATGTTTGGAAATTTTTGGCATTAAATGTTGTTAAATTCATCAGATGGTTTAGCGCTGAAAAAATATCGGACGTCACACTAGATTTTTCCCCTAGTTTTATCCCTTGTCCAAAACTCCCAAAAAAAAAGGCCATCTTTCTTTAGCGCTTTTCCATTAATTAATTTAAAAACGGCTTGATGAAACAGCGATTAGTGCGCACGATTCATCGATGAATTTAACAACACGCCTAATCTTTTTGACAAAATGGTGACCCTAAAGACTTCCATATAGTTCAATGGCGCAGGTTTACTCCTTAATGGATTACAACGTTGCAATTTATCGAAAATTTTCCCTAAATGCTACTTGAGTTAATCACACCTTAAAAATTACAGATTTTTGTTAGGGGGTAACGATATATACTAAAATAGTGTCGCTAGCAAATTCTTAGGTCCATTGAATACTTTTTAATCTTCTTTACCAAAGGTTGATAAACCGTCCATAAAATATTAATAATAAAGGCATTTAAAAAAATCCTCATACGTTTTGACTAATTTTCTTAAAATCTTAAAATTTCTGAAGCATTAAATAATTAAGCACTGACGATTTTGCCACAATTTAACCTTTTGCGATGTTTTATTGTGCTAATTCATTTAAAACACAGCGTTTCAGTTAAACAGTATCTCCACTCGTCTTCGGGTAAATAATGCAGGTAAATTCTTATTTTTCTTTTTAAACTTACGCCCAATGACGTTGCTTCTAGAGCAGTGGCTATGGCCGTACAGCCGTAACCGATCTCCTCAATAACAAGGCAACCGTCGAAAGTTCCAGCTTCTAAACCACCTATAAAAAATAAGGCGATTGGAATCGTATGGTATTTAAAAAGCATGCCCTCAAAACTACTACCATTCAACTACGTTAGAAGTTAGTTACATAACCATCACAAAAAAACAAAATTATTTTGCATGCATCATATATTATATGAAATGAAAGAAAAAAATGAATCTATTTCCACTATTGTTTTTTCTAGTTTTTTTTCAAACTTACTATGCGGGGTGCCCGGTAAAGAAAACTACAAGTTCCTATAAGCTTTTTTTGTATAGGCCTCCTCTTCGGTGATATTGGCTTCCAAAGAGCTCCAATGGAGTCAAGTTTTTTTGGACGTATTGTAAACCAAGTAAGACTCTTTAAATTACTATCAAAGTAAGTGTTGTGAATTATTTACAGCTAGGCCAGTCATTAGATACATTTTAGCTTGCAAAAGGTTGCGGAGTTTTGAAACTTGGGAGAAATGGTCATTTGAAGGTTATTAATATGCAATTATTTTGCGACCGCCGCTCGCGCCGCCATCTTGAAAAAATGGCGGTCAGAATCAGTTTTTTGTGGATAACTTGTTTTCTGTTAGTTTTAGGAAAAGAAGTATTTGAAAGAAGTTGAAGGGATTAAATTGTGCTACAAAATCGCTTTTCTGAGTTTCTTTGTTAGGCCGATAGTTTCCGAGTTACAGGACCGCGTAATGGAGTAAATTTTTCCAAATTCCATATAATGTTTAACTAAATGTTATTTTTCATATAATACTTTTAAATTACGCTATTATAAAATTATTTGGTTTATTAAAATAATTAAAGCGTAATTTATCAACTTGTTTCCACACCACCCAAGAAGTAGAGTTGATCGGCGCTTTTTTTTAACGTGGTATCCCAGGTAGGCCTTCTTCTCTTGTAAGTACAGATGGCTTGACTTTGCGCGAAATAACAAACCGCTGCGCCGTGTGCACTTAGCCGGTTTTAAGTATAAGAGGTGGGGGAAGCACACTTCGGGATAGCAGCAGAGTATTAATGCTTTTAAAACATCGATAAATCGATATATATTTCTAACTGCGTTAACAGTTTTAAGGTAATTTATCACTAATTTGTTGGATATTGGTAAACGGACCTTACGAATCCCACTTTTTATTAGATTTAAAATAGTGCACCCTATTATTTGGTCCTGTAACTCGAAAACTATTGGCCTGACAAAAAAAAATTAGATAGCTATTTTGTAGCAAAATTTATTCTCTTAACTTTTTTCAAATACTTCTTTGCTAAAACGTACAGAAAAACAAGTTATTCACAAAACTGATTTTGACCGCCATTTTTTCAAGATGACGGCGCGAGCCTAGATCGCACGAGGTCGCAAACTTAACTGCAATTAAGAACCTTCAAAGTTTGCATTTCTGCCAAGTTTCAAAACTCTGCAACCTTTACACCAAATAAAGTATCTAATGAGCCTACAGAACTGTTCATGAAGCTCTGTTAATAAGATAAAATATGAATTGTCAGTCAAAGTTGTTGACTGAAGCGAGGTAAATTAATTTTAAAGAAAAGTAAGTATAAAGAAAACATAAGCCAATAAACGATAAGATTTGGTGGCTTCAATCCCATATTAATGGAAGCTCCTGTGAGAGAGATATTTCCATTGCCCACCGTTATGTTCGCACGATCGCACGTCGATGTCGTGGTTGGGCCCCAGTAGGATTTTTTTGTAAGTTGCGCGGGAGTTGCTGGTTATCGGCCTCCATTTTAGCTAGCATATGAGACGGGATCCGAAGCTAAGACGAACACAAGGCTTAACTCAAGGTGTTAGCATACCGTGCTGATGAGTGAATGACATCCTGTGCCTTAAACAGGTGTCTTCAACGGTGCCTCTGAGATACAGGGCGACCCCCAAGTATCTAACCTTACGGGGTTGCGGGGCTCTACCATGGTGGACCATTATTTCCTAATTCGAAAGCGGAAGAACCGCTTTCGTAAAAAAAAAAGTGAAAAGGTGAGTTGAAAAAAGGAAAAATTTTTTTCGAGAGGTGCCCCTAAGATCACAAGCAAATAAAGGTGCGCTGCCCGAAACTGGAAAACCGTTTCGAAAGGTGCCCTGAAGTAAAAGCCCCGGTTTCACGGAGGACAAACCCAATCTTAACAAACGGGTGTTTGGGAAAGGGGATCCCTGATTTAAACAAGAACCCGGGACAGAACCGTTTTCAGGGGGAAAAGGGCTCTCTTTTTAAAAATAAACGGATAAAACCCGTTTTCATAGGGGGAAAAGGTGGGAGAAGCGGGGAAAAGGTAAATGCACCCCCGACAAACAGGTGTTTGGGGAAGGGACTCATTCAGGCCCCCTTGACACTCCCCCGGCCGATATACGGCCTCAGTGGAACATCTTTTTGTAACAAGGACCTGGTAGCTACCACGTCACTATACCCGAGGGGGGGCATGACAGATTTAATCGTCTGCTCGTCAAACTTTCCAGGAGACAGGGACACCAGAGCAAATATTATGCTCGTGTCCGGTAGCGGCACGACTAAGATTCCCGATCCTCGGCAATGAAACATTGTTGCCGGGGGAGGCGAAAGAACTCTCTCTTAATTTGACAATCAGACTCATTAGAAGTCTGATCCTATTAGGAGAAATATAAAAAGGTGTAAGCCACAATAGACCGAGCGCTCGCGGTGGAGGGTGTAAAACGTCACTTAAAACCCACCTACAAATTAGGTCTAAAATCTAGCCTAAGAATATTAAAATGCAGGGTACTATGAATGGAATCGGGAAAGTGAAAGATCTCAAATATAAAAAAATATTAGTACCAGTACCGAGCCTAGGTGTAACCCGATACTGATTTGGTGACAGATAGAAGATCCAATAACATATATAGGCCGATCAGAAAGAAAACTGGAGATAATGGAGTTTAGGTGTAAGACCGCAAAAAGCAAGTTTATTTACAAGCGCATCATGCCAGATCTAGTCAAAAATCTTAGATATAATATATTATACGACCTTCATTATGATATATAATGCATATCAAAAACAATTATAATTAAAGCTTTAAATTTTAATGAATTGTAAAGATAAGAAGATAATAACTGTGTTAAAAACAAGTTGTTTACAAATTTGAGGTATTTGATCATATCAGTACAAAAATAATTTAACGCAAATATTCTTTTTATCCTAAAAAAATATAATTTTTAATTGTTTGTTTAATAGACTAACATATTACAAAAAAAAATAATTAACTTTATTGGTTCTAAAAAATCTAAGAATAAAGCTGTAAGTTTAAAAATAAATAAAAAATAATCATTTTATAAATAAAAATAGTTACATCATGATTTATTTATTTAAAATCAATATCTATGAACTTAAAAATCAATTAAACAAAGATGGTTTATCAGTTGTTATGTAAGTAAATATAAATTTTGAAAATATTACAAGGGTTTAAAGAGAAACAGGAAACATTAGATAAAAATGATTGGTGGTGAAATAAGGTAAAAAAAATTATGAGTTAATTTCTGAGCAGAAATTTTGTGACTAATAATTTTTTTTCTGTTCTGTCTAAGAGAATATTGCTACATTGCTACTAAAACAAATAATAATGGGTCTCTATTATATTATATGATTTTGATAGAGAAGATGTAACCTATACCGGATGTTTCTCAAAGGTGGTTCCCCCTTATAACTTTTTTATTTTTTAAGATGGATTGTCGATATATGACCTAAAAATGCATTGAATGAGGTGTTTAATTGTTTCTGATCATTTCCGGTGAAACCGGAAATGACCTTAACTTTTGAATTTTAAATGGAACACCCTGTATATTTTATCTCTTCGATACAAAATGACATCTTAAATACAATGACACCCCAGATGTCAACTTTTGACATTTTCCTTTAAAAATATTTAATTTTTTAAAATTCAATCCAGAGTGCCATGACGTCGTTAAAACAACCAACAATTTTGAGTCCAGGAGGTGTAAAAAAAAAATTTTTTGATTATCTTTCGTATTTTATGTCTTTTCCAGAAAGGTAAAAAGGATTTAAACTTTTATTTCTACACAGAAATATTGTTTTTCAAATGGAACGATGGTGGCTCGTTGGCATATTTGAAAAGAGCATTTTTTTGTGAATAATTTGATACCCCACACTTGCTTTTAGGAGTCAAATCAACACTAAAAAAGCTAAAAAATAGGCATAGTAGTAGTTGCTTATAAGAATAATAATTATTATATTAATATAATTATTATTAATCATATTTATAGGTATTTAAATCAAAATGCCTTATTAATAAACACAGCAATAACTTTAAATAACTAACTCGCCTTTAATTATTAAACTATGTATTATCATTGTTTAACATCAACTTTTTTGTTTATTTCCAAGCCTACCTGACAAAATTGCCGAAATGCATATGACTCTTTTAATCGAATGTCACGGCCCGGATGTTTTAATAATTTTATAAGCAGCAACTACTATGACTATTTTTTTGCTTTTTTAGTGTTGATTTAACTTAAAAATCAAGGGGGGGTATCAAATTATTCACCAAAAAATGCTCTTTTTAAATATACCAACGGGGCCAACTCGTTCCATTTAAAAAATTGATTATGTCTAGAAATAAAATTTTGAAATCTTTTCACCTTTCTAGAAAGGACATAAAATGCGTCAGATAATTTTTAGGGCCCCCTTTTCAAAATTGTGAAAGCGCATGCCCAGTTGAATTTTTAAAATGGAAAATTAAAAGTTTAGTTGTATTTTGATCTGCATTTTCACAATGGTGAAAAAACAGTATTTTTCTTTCCCAAATTAAATCATTTCCGGAAAAAATCGTGGATTTTGCTTCAATGATTTTTAATTATTGAAGCCCCAAATTATTTTTCCCCCTTTTAAAAATAAAAAAGTTATGGAACTCTTTAAAAAAAAAAGGTTAAACTGATTGACAGGTTACACATTTTTTTACCTTTTTTACAAAGTTATTTTAAAATTTAAATTAAAAAACCAAAATCAATTTTATATTGATTAAATTGTATTGTATTTAAAGATTTTAGCGTGTATCATTTAAATTTTCCCAAACAAACGCCTTGTTTTTGTAATGAAAAATTAATGGAAATACCAGTAAAAAGATTCCCAAACTTACAGCTGTAAAAATATAAAGGTAAGACCATCATTTCGGCAAATATGTTTTTTAGTATTACTGCCAGACATTTTTAACAAATTTTTTTAATAGGCTATTTGACTGATTTTAAAAAATCGTTTTAAATTATTCTTTGGTACCTAACAAACACAATACATTTTAAATTTCTGGGAAATTTGCTGTATTTTAAATAAAACTTAATGTTAAATAAAGTTTAAATTATAAAATTCGCGCTAAAAACGCTGTCTGTAACATATATTTCGCGTGACGTCATATGCAAGTAAACAAGTTAACGAGTGCAACTACAGTATATTATTGGCTAAAATGGTATATAAATGGTGTGTAGTGCCACAATGTACCAATACTTCTCTGAAAACACCACAAAAACTGTTTATACCTGTCCCAACAAATCCTAAAAGGTGAAAAAAGTGGTTACAATTAGCTCGAAGAGATCCAAACAGCTTTGATCGCATTTAAATGTTTTTATGTATGAAGATCACTTTAATGTAAGTATGCAAATATTCTGCTTAAATACCAACCGATTTATACACAATTTTTTTGTATCTTTTATAGTTTATAAAGTCGTAGTCCAAACATTGTGAAACATTTTGTGGTAGCATGTTTATGCTGGTAAATGTACTGTGTCGGTTTTTTGGGTTTTTCTCGATTTTTTGCTGTTTGACCCCCAATTTTAACTTTAGATTCGTGTTCAGTGGAAAAAAAAGCCAAAAAATCTTAGTCCAACACCCAGCACACACCACTTTTTTTTTGTGGACCTGTGTAATGTATATCCATTATTTTTTCATTACCTTTTGATAACTAAGACAAAACTTACCAAATTCTTCGGGAATGTGACTGTTCACAAGCCCCAACTTGTGAGCTTTCTTGAAGATCTCCCATGGGTATTCACCGGTTTTATCAAGTTCTGGAGCAACCGGGATGATTTCTTCTTTGGTAAACTTTCTGGCTGTTTCTTGAAACTCCTTCTGGGTCTCATTCAGTTCTGCAATGATTAATAATTATTAAAAATACATATTTTTATATCATGGTCATATGTAAAGTTAAAATTTGTGTACAAATGGAAATGACTATCCAAGGCGATGGTAGTGCACCAGGCCAAGTTCTGGCCTGACACACTAAATGTGTATATTACACGAAAGGTTTTTCTCCTATCAAAACTTTATTATCACCCCACATAAAGGTATGAAAATTCACATGTATTCTAGCGATCTGATTTACAATAAATATCATTATTGATCACTTACCAAAATTGTATCCATTGGGATATGTTTGATTGGAATAACTCCTAGCTGCAAGAGGCCTTATGCTGTGTTTTACTAGCAATTTAGAAACCTTAAAGAAACCACAAAAAATTATGTCCGGAACAAAAAAGGGAAAGTGTTACATACCTGTGAAAAAGACATGATTCTACCCAAAATTCGGATTCTGTTCTGGGATCAAACTTTGCCAGGAACTGTTAAAAAAATAGATGAACTTTGTGTTTTGATAAGCAGCACACACCTCAAAACGATTGGTTTGTTTTGGCAAACAACCTTTGGACCGCTTTGGACCTCGATACACAAGTATTCAGGATTGGACTTTGGAGCCCTCCTACCTAAAGTGTTATGATGTTATGCACAATCCAGATTTCTAGATTTCAGATTAATATTATTACTTTAAATGATAATAAAATAAAAGATAATAAATATACGTTTAATTTTATCAAAGGGCAAATGAAAAGACGAAATAAAAAGTAGAAAAATATAAAAATAAAGAACGGTACACGCATACACTTTCCTTTAGAATCTTCGAGCATATGAAACCTATCTAGAGGGCAGCCTAATCGCGATAAGTCCACATCCACAACCTTTCTTTCTTGCTCTGCGTACTGATTGCACGCGGAGCGAGGGAGAAAGATTTTGGATTTATCGCGATAAGGCTGCCTCTAGATCGGTGGAATACGAGTATAACCTTTCTCCCTCGCTCCGCCTGCTGGTAGTGATCGGCGATCCACCAAATAGATTTATTTTCATCGACGACGACCGACTAATATCAGCACGTGGAGCTAGGGTGCGGAAGAGAAATGTTTCTCTTGCACCTTTGTTCGCACTGCTAAGCGGCAGGGCTGTTTCTAGCAGGTATATGCTTGAAGCTAGTTCCATTTTAAAATTAACAGCTGTAAACTGTCAAAAGCAGTCTTACCAAGTAATGGAAATTTTTTCTTTTTATGGATGAGAGGAAACTTTTATAATAGAACTGCACATTCGTGGGAATTTTTTTTCCTAAATTTAGGGGAGGAAACCTAGGAGTTGAAAACACTGTGGTCCACAATCAGAGGTCATAAGTAAAAAATTATTAGCGCCCCCTCTTAAAGGGTAGCTAAAATATTATTTTATTATTAGTCTGCATCATCTAGCGTTGGGTAAATAAACTACCAAATAAAAAACAGATTTCTGTAATTATTGGCAAGCAGTATTGATAATCTATAAAACTCATACCATCTTAATTGTTCTTTACATCATAATATATCTATCTCATTAAAATGGTCTCCTTTTCTTTAGCACTGTCGTGTACAAAAAACCAAAGTAGCGCATGCATGTACTAAAGCAGTCTTTCTCAAAGTGGGCGATAACGCCCCCTTGTGGGCGCTGGAGGCTTAGAGGGGGGCGGTAAGAGATCCAGAAAAAATTGATGGCGCTGATGTGATTTAAGGGGCGATGAGTGATTTGTAACTTCAGCTACTTCATATTTAAAAATTCACTAAAATTAAAATCCTCCTACTACACAACATTTAATTATTAGTTCATATTTATATCCTATTTTATTGTATAAATATAAACTAAAAATATAATAAATATTTATTATTTTTAATGCGTTCGCAACGCTATTCATATCCTAAGTTATTTAGTAATAGGTATCAAACACTGAAAAATGTTCGTGTCTTTAAGTGTCGCAGGTGAGGTCCCCACCTCAGAAGACACATATTAAAAATAGGTATCTATTGTTGCAGCCAAACTGAGCACTTGCCGAATACGGGATTTTTTGTACCTAATCTGGTAAAAATAAAGAAAAAATAAAATTAAAATTACAAGGTTCAATATTCACTTTGGCGCCAACAAATATTGTACGATTTATTGTGCAATCCTTTATTATAGTCCGTCAACGTTTGTGCGGTCCGTTTTTGCGGAGTACAGGTGCGGGGAGGGACAAATCTCAAATACACATCCGCGGCTCGCGACCGATCGACGACTGACGTAACGTTCCGCCGCACGCACGAATCGCACCCGCTCACCCTGTCGCCACTCCGCCCGCTACCCCGATACTCTTAATACTGTAAAGTTGAATTATTATTGCTTAATGTTGACTATTGTTAATTTTAAATAAAAGATACTCTTCATATTGTAAAGTTGCATTATTGTTGCTCTCTCTGGTAAGAAAAGTCTCGTTTAGAATATAGGTTTTATTAAACTACTGTTATTGGGATTTTTAAGGTGAAAAAAAAATGGGGGTACAAAATAACTGATATTTAAAGTGGGCGTTGGACGAAATAAGTTTGGGAACCTCTGTACTAAAGTGAGTTGAAGAATAATATATATTTTTGGTGAGTTTTAAAAATTCTTTCTAAATTTAAGAAAATAGTATAAACGACGTCTGGAAAATTTATTATTAACTAAAAGTGCATTGACAGTGTGACACATTCTTATGATTTTTAATTTTTAGTTCACTTATATCGACTCAACTGTCGGGCAATAAATTAAAAAAGTTTTCACTAATCTACGTTATACAAAAACAAATTTTCCTTATATCTGGTACTTGATTTTTAGCTGCAGACTTATTAATATAGGGTTCACATAGGAAAAGTTATCAGCCTTGGCGATTACGTGGAATTGCTCTTCGGAAAGTATACGACTTTCCAACGAAATATTTGCTATAGCGATCAATTAATTCAGATGTGCATTACCGCATTCGCTCCCTCTGGGTTTCATTATAATTATACTTAAACCTAAAATTAAAACAAGCAATATTATAAGACAAACAACATAAGAGCAAACATTTCATATCTTGAAAGTAATTTTTTTCGCCAGTGCTTTTTCACAATCTCCACTACAGCCATGTTTTCATGTTCTGTGAGCGACAACCACGCAAAAACCTCCCAAATACCGCCCTTTTTACAAGTTTATGCCAACAAGTAGATTTTTCTTTTTTTAGCAACCTTAGATGTATACTTATTTAAAAAAAAACAGTATAGGTAGATATTTATTTTCAATTTAATTTGCAATATTGCAATTAAAAAGTTTAAATAACAAATATATTGAAGTTGATTTCCTTTTTATTAATTTAGTTAGGACAACGTATTTCCTATTTCCAGTGGTTCGCATACTGTCAACCAGGAAGCAACTTCTGAAGATGCCAACCGCTCGTGTTGGCGAAACGTCAAGTCAACCAGACAATCGACGCAGGTCTAACAGCCCAAAAAGCATTATATTTCCTAATACCTAAAGAAAAGCTAAGTGTTATTAATTTATTTCTTAAGATTTTTAGTTTCACTTACCAAACATTTAATTTAATACAAATACCATCAGAAGTTACTTCGCCATTTTACAGATTTATATTGGCCTACAGTAAGAAGATCGTCTACTATCGGTATAAAATTGTTGTTAGTGCCCCCTTTCGAAGGGTAGCTGAAATATCATTTTATTACCATTTTGCGTCACCTAGCGTTGGGTGAACAAACTATCAAGAAAAAGAAAATAGATTTCTGTATTTATAATTTTTAATATAGAAGTGGAAAGCAGTATTGATAATCTATAAAACTTAGCCTTTCTTTATTTTTATTTACGTCATAATATATCCATCGCAACAAAATATTCTCCTTGTCTGTAGCACTGTCGTGTACGAAAAACCAAAATAACGCGTTTATAGTAGAATTTAAAAATACTTCCTAAAATTTCAAAAAATAGTTCAACAACAACGACTCTTTAAATGTATTATTTAATAAAAAGGCATTCACAGTTTAACACAGCGACCCAGACGATTCTTATGACTTTTAATTTTTGGTTTACATACTATTTCGACTCAACTGCTCCCTATATGGTAGCCCAAATAATTTATGCATCTTTGTAAAAAAAATATCTTTTGTTCACTAAACCGTAAATATACGTTAATTTTATCATATAGGAAATAAAATACCACACAACAGAGAACTAAAACTAATGGATAAAGAACATTAACAAAAATGTATATTTGTTAAAAAAAAAATAAGGACAATATAAATTTACATATACCTATAATAAATCTGTTAGAACTTTTGGATGCAAACTTTTAAACTCTCAAACAAAAAAAAAACAATAAAGTACTTATGATATAAAATTTCTAGAACTGTGAACTTGTAACATCAACAAATGGCTTCAACCTTTATCTGAATCTAAAAGAAACACACAATATTAGTGATGTTTTTGACAAAAGCTATTCATAGTACTTATTTTCTAGTTATATGTTTTAGGTAGACGAATTTTACCTGTATATCAGTCAGAACATTATCTTTTTCCTAACCCTCGTTGTAGACTTTGACAGTAGTTTTACTGCTGCGAAAAATCTGAAGAACAGCCTTGAA
>JAHBCN010008576.1:0-38270 GCA_019359885.1 Listronotus oregonensis | reverse complement strand
GGTATTATTGCTATCATAACATATTCCGTTTCTAAGGTATTATAGATCAATAATAGATAGGTAAAACATAAATTATTTTAAGTTTACGTAATGGGAAAACCCGTACTTATCATTGCATATGAGTTTGAGTCCATTCTGATTTTTCTAGAATATTAAAAAAAGCAGTAATTTTAATTTTTTTTGCACAATATTTCATTAATTTATTGATATTTTTTTTTTAAAAGTCTTTTTTATAATGAGACCTTAGCAAGTGTTCAATAATCCCAGAAAATTTCCTTCACCATTTTTCTTGCGTTTTGATAAAAAATTGTTTTGCCCATCATTTTTTAGCCGTTTCCGGAGTTCTAGAAAATCTGTATGTAATGGATTTTTCGACGGACGTTTTTGCGAAAAATATTGGTGTTGCGAAAAAAATAATAAGGACCATTTTTGTAGATTTCGAGGTGATCTTCAAACGGAAAACTCATTTTTTTGGACTTTGAGGGGCCATTTTCAGCGGGTTTCCACGTCGGAATCGTGATAAACTTTTTCTAGCTCAAAAGCATCCGCGAAGATCCAAGAATTGCGCCATAATTAAAAACTGTACAGATTTATTTACAGCTTTGGGTACTTTCAGGTCTTCAGTTACAGGACTAATAGGTAAATATAAAAAAATAATTAAGAAAGTTATTACAAAGAAAACATAACTTACACATAGATCAATTTACTCTAATCTTTTAAAATCAACATCTGGTTAATTTTAAGTATATAAAACAATGTGCCTGTCTCCAATGAAAATATAAAAAGATTTTAAAACCTTTGTAACGTATGTTTATTATTAAATTGTATTTTTACTACATTATTAGCTTTTTAAAATTGAATCAATGGATTCTAATTTTAAATTGATGGACATTATAATTAATATGGTGCCTTAAATGTAAATAAACACATTAAAACGCTGACATAAGTTATTTTTAAAATTTATAAAAGTGGATTTTACGAAAGATATGGAATCCATACGTTATGGATATGGATATGTTTCTTTTAATTATAAAATATGTATCTTTGATCTTTTGGGACTTTAATACAATGGTATTAAAAAGCTTAGTAGTTACATTGTAATAAATCGTCCTGAAACTTTTTACACTATTTACACATTTTTCTAAATAAATAAATACGCAAACTATATTTTAATTTGGTACACTGGGTATAATTCCGTACCAAACAGCTAGTAGCGTATTGGCAACAAAAAGTGAGGAGCGCAAACTGTTTAATTTAAAAATTTAATGGCATAATATAGGTTACAAATTATTTTTTCTTCCAAAACTATTTAATTTGTTTTATCAATGAGGGCCCAGACAATATTTGGAGACTGGGAGGAGAGGAAAAAACATCTGAGGGTAGCAGGTTCCATAGCCTATACACTGTAGGAATGAAGGAACGAAGAAAGCGGGAAATTCAAGGCCTCTCTAGTTAAACTGTAAAAGGATGCATAAAAGTTGCACTACGTGTTGCTCTGTTGAGAGCTGCCAGAGGAGAAATTATACTGGCCAACTCCTCTGAGCAGAAGCCGTAAAAATAACTATAAAAGAGCGACACATCCCCCATAGCTCGACGGTGGGCAAGATGAGGAAGCCCTTCTGTAAGCGTGAAATCATTAATAAGACAAACAGCTCTTCTTTAAATGGAGTTTAGAATGCTAAGTGTTGTAGGAGACGTCATTCCCCAGACATGAGAACTATATTCTAGAGAAAGTCTGATTTGGGATACATACAGAGTATACATATTGGAATAAGAAAAATACTTTCTGGCTCCAAAAGAATCCAAGCTTTTTGAAGCTGCCGAGGCTATGGATGTAATGTGTTTGTGCCAGTTGAGGTTATTCTCAATAGTAACGTCGACAAGAAACGACTCTTTGTTCTGCAGAACTTGGCCGCTCATATGTAACGGATGAGCACTGGCAGACTTTTTTCGCGACAGAAACAGGACTGTCTTTTGAAGGCATTAAACTGAACAAAATGTTTGGCGCCCAATCCAAAATAAAATTGAAGTCTTGTAAGTAAGAGAGACATTCGCATTGACCTACGCTTGTTTTCCAAATCAGGCTTATTGTCTGCCTTGAAAAATTGAATGTTAGAGTGGAGGGTACTATCGTCAGCAAAACTATGAATGGGATTGATTATGGAAAAAAAAGATCGTTAATGTGTAGAAGAAACAGAGTGGGTGCCAGAACTGAGCCCTAGGGCACCCCAGCCTTAATTTGGTAGAAGCTGGAAAAATGACCATCTACAATAATTGATATACGATTAGAAAAGAAACTGGAGAGCCAAGAGCAAGGTTTTGGTGGAAGATCGTAAGAAGGAAGTTTGTTAAAAAGCCCATCATGCCAGACCTGATCGAAAACTTTGGATATGTCAAGAGCAACGATCTATGATTCACCAAAAAATTGAAAGGACTTGTCCCAGTTGTGTAAGACAAAGAATAGAATATCAGCTTTTGTGACGAAATCCATATTGTCTGTCATGTAAGATCTTGTGTTTTTCCACATACTTCCAGATTTGGGAATTAATGAATTTTTCCATTACTTTGCAAACAACAAAAAGAAGAGATAAAGGTCTATACTTAGAAGGAAGAGTTTTGCATCCTTTTTTGGGGACAGGTTGCATACGTGCAGCTTTACAGCTCTCCGGAAAAATGCCCGTGTTGTAAGAGATTCAAAAAGGCTAGTTAGGATGGGTGCAAGCTCGGAAGCACATTTTTTTAAGACGATTGCTGGTATGCCATCCGGCCCAGACGATTTTTAGTATTAGGAGAAAAAAGAATACGCTTGATCTGTTTAACCTTAAAAATGATATCGGACATTTTAAAAGGAACAGGGCAAACTGTTGGAAAATAAACATTAACGAAAGGATTGAGAGTAGAATTTGTAGCGAATTGTTTGGCAAATATTTATTCGGAAGCCTCATGTTTAATTTTAAACAGACAGACAGACATACAAAGACCTTTATACATCCAAAATAAAAATTTACATAAGTAAAATTTTAAATTTTATCATTATACAGCAAAAAATATAATGATTACAACGAGTTTGGCCTATTTCTTACAGAAATAATTCCTAATTACTGTTGCCATAGCTTTTGCAACAGTGTTTGTTTATATTGCAGCGTGTGATCCTAATTTCTTTCGATGGACCCTCGTTTAAGTAAGCGAGCGTCCAAACCTATTACAAAAAAATTAGCATTGTTTTGTGAGTCTATAGTAAAAAGTTTTTTTGTCCACAACAAAGCACTGAATTGTCCGTTAAATTAATTTAATTAACCTTCATCAAAGACTACGTAAAGAACTATATCCTTTCAACTATGCCTAAACTGAGTAATGATTTTACTATTTATCTTAAAAAAAATTAAAACCTTTTACTTAGATTTTATATTTAGGTTTCTTGTCTCTTTGTTGCTACCCACCATTCGCTTTTTTTATAATTTTCAATAAAAGTTAAGTAAAATTTACTTCTTGCATCTTAAAAACAAAGCATTTTCGGGAATGCGGTTATAAATAAGATTTTTCTCCGTATTTTTTTACTGTTAAATTAAAATATAACCTTTACTCTTGGCTAACTCCCTAATTACGTCACAATTGAAAAGTAATATTTTTTAGCTTTGTACTTACCACTGTATTATAGTTTTTTGTAGCACTTTTTAATAATCTGATTTTTATTTTCAGATTTTTTTAGTATCTATGCTTCAAGTTTGAACCTATCAAAATAAACGTCCAGGTAAGAATAAAGTTTTAACAAATTTTATTATAGAAATAAAAAAAACACTGCAAATCAGAGTTAGGAAGATTGGTAATAGGTATTTTTCAAAAACAATTCCACCCTAATATCTAAAGATGGAATTGTTTCTACCTCTAAAGGAAAAGCCGAACTATTTTTTAAACAATTTGCTGCCAATTCTACGTTTAATCCTTCTATTAATCTTCCTGTTCCAACAGATGCCCCTGTTTCTCATAAAATGTGCGATATCATTTTTAAAGCCAAACAAATTAAGCGTATTCTTTCTTCTCTTAACACTAAAAAAGAGTCTGAGCTGGATGGCATACCAGCAATCAGCTTCAAAAAAAATGTGCTCTTAAGCTTGCACCCATCCTAACTCGCCTCTTTTGAATCTCTTACGACACGGGCATTTTCCGAGAGTTGGAAAGCTGCACGTGTGCAACCTGTCCCCTAAAAAGGATACAAAACTCTTCCCTTCTAACTATAGACCTATATCTCTTCTTTCTGTTGTTTGCAAAGTAATGGAAAAATTAATCAATTCCCAAATCTAGGTATCTGGAAAAATCAAGATCTTACTTGATAGACAGTATGGATTTCGTCACAGAAAATCCACAGCTGATCTTCTTTCCTTTGTCTCACACAACTGGAACAAGTCCCTTGAGTTTCTTGGTGAATCCCAGATCGTTGCTCTTGACATATCCAAAGTTTTCGATCAGGTCTGGCATGACGGGCTTCTTAACAAACTTCCTTCTTATGGTCTTCCACCTAAGCTTTGCTCTTGGCTCTCCAGTTTTCTTTCTTATCAGTTACTGCAGATGGTCATTCTTCCAGCTTCTACCAATTGAATGGCACCCACGCTGTTTCTTCTCCACATTAACGATTGTCGCTTTTCCACGATCAATTTCATTTATAGTTTTGCTGACGATAGTACCCTCTACTCTTGTATTCAATTTCTTAAGCCACCATGTTATTCTGATTTGGAAAACAAGCGCAGGTCAATGCAGATATCTCTTTCACAAGACCTTAAACTTATGTTGGATTGGGGCGCCAAAAATCTTGTTTAGTTTAATGCCTCGAAAACACAGTCATTTTCGCTGTCGCGGAAAAATTCTGCCAATGCTCATCCGTTACATATGAGCGGTCAAGTTCTGGAGAACAAAGAGTCATTTATCTTGTCGGCGTTATTTTTGAGAATAACCTCAACTGGCACAAGCACATTACATCCATAGCCTCGGCAGCTTCAGGAAAGCTTGGATTCCTCTTTCGGATCAGAAAGTATTACACTTCTTCCAAGTTGTATACTCTGTATGTGTCCCAAATCAGACCCTCTTTAGAATATTGTTCTCATGTCACACTTAGCATTCTGGACTCCATTTAAAGAAAAGCCGTTCGTCTTATTAATGATCCCACGCTTACAGAAAGGCTTCCTCTCCTTGCTCACCGTCGAGTTGTAGAGGATCTGTTGCTCTATAGGTATTTTCACGGCTTCTGCTCAAAGAAGTTGGCCAGTATAATTCCTTCTCCTTTTACAGTTCGGTTAAAGAGGCCCCGAATTTCCCGCCTTCTTCGTTCCTTCATCCCTAAAGTGTCAAGATATGGAACCTGCTGCCCGCAGAAGTTTTTCCTTTACCTTCCAATCTCCAAATATTTAAGTCCCGTGTGAACAAATTCCCTCTCACCACAGTTAAGACACCCACGGTACGTTAGTACATAGGCATCAGCCTTCGTGGCCTGTCCCTAGATAAAAAAAAAACACACTCCTTTTACTTAAAAATTATTTTCTTCTTTTTAGTTCTGTTTACTATAAAAGCGTGTTTTTCTAGTTTTTTTAAACTATAATTTTTATCTCGATTGAAGCAGAAATTGATGCCAAAGTTAAATTTTGATTAAAACTATTAATAAAAAATAGTCCCATTAAGATTAAATTCTTTTTAAATACATTTATGAATAAATATATCCCATCGTGCGTGTATTTATAGAACTATTTAAGCCCACCTAGGGAGCTTTAATACATACATTTGAATTATTTTGATATCCTAAGTCCTAAGAGTTTTGAAATATGTTTTAGATATGGTTTCAGTAAAATAAAACCAGATGTTTCTTTAAATATTTAGGTATTTAAAGTGTATTTTAGGAACGTTTAGTTAAACAGTATACCACGTAAATTTTACCGTGTGTCCGAAAAATTTTAGCACTGGGTGTCGCATTATAAACACCTTAAGGGCAGGTCCGTGCTGGCCCTGGGGGACAGGGGGACAAATTCTCCTGCGCCCTCGCCTTCAAGGTCATACGGCCACCCTCACGACAAGTTAAAAATTGAGAATTTTTGTGGTTGTAACAGTTTTGTAATTTAACATAAGCCACGTAAACAATGAATTGGAGTTTGGAGTAACTTAATAAATTGCTAGCATTTTATTTTATTTTACTGAATTGTTTGGAATATAATATGTACAGGGTTATTCATTTTCAAGTAAACAGGGCTTTATTTTTGATCTTCCCTGTACTTTTTAAAAAACGAATATAGCCATTTTGTGTATTTTTTTCCGTAGAATTTAATTATCTAATCAGATAAACATTTGAAACAAAAACAAAAGAGTTACAGCATGAGTGACGTATTTTTTAAATGGAATACCCCGTATATTTTTATATTAATTGTTAGAGATTTTCACGAGGAATTCGGTGATATAGGGGTTGCTGGTTTTTTTTCCTGCGGTTCTTCTGCAATTGTCTAAAAACTGCATGATACTATAAGGATAGTTTCACCTGATAAAACCTGGTGGCCACAGGTTACAGCTGCTTATTTATCCAAGTCAAGAATTTTAAAAATACGTTTATTACTTTTTGGAGTAGTTTTATAATGAGGTTTTCATCAGAAGAACGGCTTCAAATTATAACTCTCTATTATACATGTGGAGAAAACGCCAGGGAAACACAACAAAGATATGTTGCAAATTTCCACCGAAAAATATCAGTAAAAACGATTTTAAAACTGAAGGTCTTATTTGAAAAAGGACTACAATAAGAAAAAGGAACCGGGATTAAGCTATTCTAAATTATTTTACTTTGTATCCCATGAAGTCAATTACTGACGCAGTTAGAGACTTGAGGTATGGCCCTGCAAAAAGAAGAGTAACCTATGCGACGGTTCAGAGAACACTGAAATATTTTAAGTATCTTCCATAAATATCACGTTCTTCCAGTGCAGCATTTAACACGTGAACAAAAGGGATTTGTTTCCCAAATTTTAATCCATGAACAAGATAACGATCCTACCCTGTTTCAAACGATTCTTTGGACGGATGAAGCTACGTTCACTACATCGGGAATGTTTAACCGACGCAATACGCACATCTGGGCAAGACAAAATCCCAGGAAATTTTAAGAGATTAAATACCAAGGGAGATCTTCTTTTCATGACTAGTGTGGTGTGCTTAACAATAGAATTATCGGGCCAATATTCTATGAGGGACAAGGCCGTAGCCAGTGGAGGGGGTCAGGGGGTCAGAGCCCCCCCCCGAAATTTTCACAAAAAAAAATAGTAAATACAAAGAACTACTACTGTAGTGAATAATTGGTAATGCTAGGTCTTGAGGGGGAAAACAAAACATTGAGTAAACTGTCTTACCGATTTAATTCTAAGTATCTGGACCCATTCAGTACAAACGCGCGGGCAGCGATGTTCAGTTTTAGTTCGAGAGTATCGTAGGTTGCAGAGAAAGAGTCGAGGTTTTATAATATGAGTTGCATTATCTTTTAGTATTATACATGGTGACCCAAGGAAAAGGTCGCACCCCTATTTGTAAATCTCCTGGTATATTTTGGGAAAAACGCTCAAAAACGAAAGTTTTAGTTTCCAGGTGGATGTTACTTCATCTGTAGCCGTACAATACAGGGTGGTCCAAAAAAAATGCGTTATACATTAGATTTTTAAATGGAAACTTCCATATTTTTTTTATTATTTTTAGATTCTCCGTAAAGTTTTAAGTAACTTTTGTTAATAAAGTTTATACCTATCTTCAATGGTTGTGAAGCTATTTGAGTTTATAATAAAATTCTAGAAATAGTGATAGTAAGGAAATATATACTAAAGATAATAATCAAATGGTTCCCATAGTAACAAGACTTTACTTTAAATTTAAAAACAACTCACGAGTATTCAAAAAAACAAAAAGCAACCTACAGTCATGCGCAAATTAAAGGTAAAGTAAACATTAATTTTGTATAAAGAATTAGGTCAATGTGGCAATAAGTGCTAAAGTTGGTGTCCATTTACCTCCATGCAATAATAAGGATTTTATTCGAATCTATTTCTCACATTTTCAAGCATGAATGAAGTTATTTGTCAACGTTCAGCCGTAATTTGCTCCCGAAGATCTTGAATAGAATCTGGTTTCGTACTAAAAACTTTTTTCAAATAACCCCATAGAAAGTAATCTAAAGGACTTAAGTCCGGAGATCTTGGCGGCCATTCAATGGGGCCTCGTCTGCCGATCGACTGATTGGAGAAATGGGTATCCAAAAACTATCGTACTGAAGCCACATAGTGCGGTGGTGTACCATCTTCTTGGAAATTGATATAATTTTTATTATAATTAACGTCATTTTTTAATATTTCGGTAATTTATGGCTCTATTGTATTTTCTAACATGTGCAAGTACGTCTTGCCTGTCAAGTTTCTAGGGATAAAAAAGCTTCTACAATATAATTTACGAAAATGCCGACCCTCACATTTATTTTTTTCAGGATATTGCGGGTGTACCTCTCGAAACAAATATGGATTCAAGTCACTCCAATATCGACAATTACGTCTATTTACAGCACCATGTAAATAGAACGTACACTCATTCTAGACACAAATATTAAGTAACAGATTTGCATTGTTGATTAAAAGTTGGGACAGTAATTCGCAAAACTCCAATCTTCCATCAAAATCGTCTTCATTAGGCTCATGGACAAATTTTATCTTGTACGAATGAAATTAGTTGTCTTTCAAAATTCTCTCTACTGTTGAGCGTGTAAATTCTGAAGAAGTAGCCAGTCCACGAGGGCTTTGGGTATTGTCAAGTGCTACGTGTTCCAACACTGATATTTCTGCGACTTTTTTAATGGCGATTACGGCGAATATTATACACAGATCAAGTTTCTTTAAATTTTCTTATTAATTAGCCACATACTTATCGTTAATATTTTTGTCTGGATGTAACGCATTAAACAACCGGGTAGTAGCTATTGTAATGCCCCCATTTTAGTAATACAGTTTAAATATTTTTACCCCTTCTAAAACTCAATAAATCGTTGTTCAATATTTATTACAACTAGTTAAGTTAACAATTTAAAATCACAAAACTTTATAAAGTAAACAAATAATTACTTACAACTCCTCTTACTCAGGTAACTTGTGAAAGGGTGTTTTCTAAACTAACATTGGTTAAGACAAGGCTGAGAGCAACCATATCAAATTATGGTTTAGAGTTATTTATTTTAATGAATTCAGAAAGGGATGTTTTAAATAACATAGATTCAGACTTTGTATTCAATACATTGTGCAAATCCAGAACCGAAATAAAACCACTTTATCCCTTTAAAAGGTCAAGAGAATTAGTTTTAAAGAAATGCTTTTAGGACTTTGGCAACTGCCTTTCGTAAACATCAAAGGGAATCATAAACTCGACGCCTTTAGACACTTCTAAGAGTTTGTCTCAGGGCCTAGAGCTCAATACTGAGCTCTATATTGTCTATTGATAATAGAGATTTGAGAAAGTTTTTGTTTTTTTGTTCATAGAAGTTTTATATAATATGTTTTACAAAGAAGCAGACTTTTTTACCCCCTTTTCAATAGTTTTTGAGTTCACTTTAATAACGAGAAAAGCGTTGTTCTTATAAGACATTCTGTAATTAAGTTTTTAAGTTAGATTAGTTTACAGCCTATGTGTTTTGTTACTAGTGCTGTATTTAAGGCTAATTGAAAGTGATATTTATTTAGCTTAGTATCAAAGCTTAAACTTTGATATGATAGGTTAAATGTTATATTTCAAAACATGTAATTTAAACAGTTTATTCTAATTAAAATATTAAAACTGTATCAACAAAAATGTATAAAATGTAAAAATAAATTAAGTTTTTTTTATTACTTAGACTGTTTTTTTCAAATTATATCCTAATATTTTATTGTTTAATGTACAATTCGCCATTTAATTACAGTTAATATTATGAACATAATATAACTAACTATTCAGCTTTGGAAGAGGTAAGAGGCAATAACCATTAATCATCCACAAAATTAATGTTGAGTAACTTATAGTTTATAATTTGAACATGCAAATGCCAAAAATAATGATTCAACAGTGTATACAATGCTTGTAAACAAATTTAAGCAATTAATTGCACTAATTCAGGGTGTTGAGTGATGGCGGGGGGGTGAAGTGGATATTCTGAGGGGCATTCAAGGGCATTTCAAGGTCAAATCAGCAAAATTACACAGCCGCATAAAAAACTTGAAGGTCCGAAAGACTAGCCCATGGTATTTTTATGTATTTTAGGTCGCTAAATTTCAATCCGGCATCAGTTCGACCCCATCAGGTCAGGGTTAAGGGCATTTTAAGGTCAAATCTGCAAAATTACTCGCAACCAAATTTAAACAGTGTATTCTTATGTTTTGGAAGTCACTGAATACGAATCCCTCATTAAATATGTAAAATTATAATTTTGCAGATTTGACCTGAAATATCTCTTAACCATGATCCGATGGGGTTAAACTGATCACGAATTCGTATTCAGCGACCTCGAAAACATAAGAATACACTCTTTAAATTTGGATGTGAATAATTTTTCAGATTTCACCTTAAAATGTCCTTGACCCTGACCGATAGGGTCAAACTGACCTCGAATTGGGATTTAGCTACTACAAAAACATAAGGATACCATGGTCAAATCTTTCGGTCCTTTAACTTTTTTTTTGTGGGGCTGTGTAATTAAGAATGAAAACTGTTGTAAAAATAAATACATGAATTTGACAAAAAATAAGTTAACTTTGTTTTAAAAAAATTGAGGATTTGAAATCATATTAGGAGAGTTTGTTTTAGGAACAAAAATGTTTTATGATGATTACAAAAATAGTGCTATTAAATACTACATACAGATTTACCAATAGATATAAAACGAGGTTACCATTTAAAATTAAAGTACATAAAGTAATAACGACTAAAATTCTGCATAATAAATTTGATAGCAATTCTACTATTTAATGCTTAAAATAACTTACAACCCAAACAAATTCAAATTAAATGTTGGATAATAAAAGCTTTTAGCCCACGAAGTATGCGACGTAAACAAATTTTGTACTTAAAACTGATTAACCAATGCATCTTAAAATACTTTACACGACTATTCTCATAAAATACGTTAAATGTATAAACATAAAACTCCAATCAACAAGATAAATCCACTTTACATACCTACTTTGTACAGGATGTTGAAACGTAACCTATTCTGTAACACTTACAGAACAGGTTACATTTGCTTCGGCTTAGCTCTTCGCCTGGTAAAGCAGTAATGTCGTGAGTACGATGTACCTAATTAAGGTAAGATAATTAATTAAGGAAAAATAGATGGGAGCCACGGTATTTCCTTTTATTCGGTTACTTTCAATTAGAATTTAACTTGGTTGGAAACACCGAAATTAACCAAGTTTAGAGGTTAAGCCGTTGTTATTAATTTCACCAAGGTAGGAATTTAAATTCATAAACAGTCAGTTGAAATAAATGGTTTTTATTCATATTCTTAAGGAATGAACTATTGAAAAAATATAATTTTAATTAATTTACAAATGAACCTCCCTGACGCATTATTTCTATTAAAATTAACGCTATCTTTATTCTTGATGTAATACGCATAATACCGTGTACTTGATCAAGCATCCGTAATATTATAAGCGCAAATAACCTACTTTTAAATCAACTAAAAAATCAATTTCCCTATCAACTTGGTTTTGGAACAAAATGCGGAGCAGAAGCAGCAATACATGCAATACGTCGTTTTCTTCTTTATCCTCACGAATCAGATAAAGTTATTTTAAAAATAGATTATCAAAACGCTTTTAATATGGTTAATAGAAAAACAATTTTATCACGAGTAAGCGAATATCTTCCAGAATTTTTACCATTTATAGCCCAATGTTATGATAATCCGAGTTTACTTTCTTACGGTGATCAACATATTTTTTCTCAAAGAGGTGTCCAACAAGGAGATCCTCTTGGACCAGCTCTTTTTAGTTTAGCAATTCATCCACTTATTTTATCATTAAATACAGAAATAAATCTTTGGTATATAGATGACGGTACACTTGCTGGAAACCCAAAATCGGTTTTAGATAATTTTCATAAAATAATCAAAGGAAGTAAAGATTTGGGTTTAAATTTAAATTTTGATAAGTGTGAATTAACTGTTTTATCTAAAGATCATTCCAATGTACTATCAAATTTTTTAAGTGTTGTTCCTAATCTGTCAGTAATTCCCATTTCAAATTTTAATTTATTAGGAACTGCTTTTTCGTCAAATGAAATTGAATACTCAATTAATAAAAAGACAGAATTTTTAAAATCTCTTAGCACCAAATTAAAATTTATAGACTCACATATTTCCTATTATTTACTAAAATATTCCTTTGCCATACCTCGAATGTCTTATTTGTTAAGATGTTCACCTTGTTGGAAATATCCAGAATTACTTTGTAATTTTGATAATGTATTACAAAGTTTAGTTCAAGACATAACAAATTGTGATATTAAATTAAATTCTTGGTTACAAAGCACTCTTCCAGTAAAATTTGAAGGTCTTGGAATAAGAGATACATCCACCCTGTCTATTTCTGCCTTTTTAGGTTCAATCAATGACGTGTCAGGTTTACTTTCCAAAATTTTACCTTCCTATATTCTTGCGACAGTAGATAATGATTTCAGCAATTGTTTTGTAAGATGGTTATCTGTTTGCAATCTTCAAAATCAACCACAAGAATTACCAAAAAACAGAAAGATTTTGACTTTTTAATTTGCCAAGCTCGTCACAAATATATTACAAACATGTGCCAGACAAGTGAAGATAAGGCACGTCTACTTGCTCTTCAGGCCCCTGAAAGAATGCTTGGATTAACGCACTTCCATCTTCGTCCTTAGAAAATTTGCTAGATTACAAAACAATCCATATTTCCATCGCTCTCAGACTTGGTCCGCCTGTGTGTGGACAGCACACCTGCCTTTGCGGCGAAAATGCTGATATTTATGCCCTACATGGGTTAAGCTGCAAAAAAGCGCAGGGCGTTCTCTAGACACAGTCAGATAAATGACATTATCAAAAGAGCTCTGATTTTAGCTGAAAATCCTTCTGTATTAGAGCCTCTTGGAGTTTGCAGAAGCGATGGAAAACGGGTAGATGGAATGACCTTTTAAATTTCCCTGAAATATAGAAAACAATTACTTTGGGACGCTACTTGCAGCCATACAACTTGCAAAATCCTATCTGGACAAAACTTCTAATTTTGTAGGTGCGGCTGCTCGTATTGCCGAGAATAAAAAACATCTGAAATATAAAGAGCTTGAAGAACGCTTTATCTTCATTCCTTTTGCTGTTGAAACTTTTGGTCCTTTAGGTGATGAGGCTAAGGGTTTTATTAATGAAATTTGCAAAAAAATACAATGCAAAAAATCTCGAAGTTTCATCATCCAAAGAATTGGTTTAGCTGTGCAACGGGGTAATGCAGCATCGGTCCTAGGAACAATCCAGGAAGACCTAGGACTTGATGAAGTTTATAATGTTTAAATATAGATTAAGTTATTTATTTAATTTTAAAATATTGTTATTTGAAAAATGTTTGTTTTTTAAGTCTGCATCTAACTACCTAAAAATATACGGGAGCTCATATTTAAAATGAGAAAAATAAAGTTCTATCAGATCGGTTCTTACAATTTTGATAGTTGTTTTACATTATTTACAAACAATATTAGAATAAAAGAGAAACATGTCATCAAATGCAGGTTAATTACTTAGTTTTAAAAAAATTAATAAAATTTCAATTTTAAAATAAATAGGTAAACAAAAAATATGGCGCGCAGATGTTGGTATTCCCCATAAAAAAAGGAAAGGTAAAACCTGTTTTCCTGTCGGTTTCGGACAAAATGGCTGCTGGACGACGCCGTGCTTCTACACTGGTAGTGGTCACGTGAAGAGCCAAACCATACAGGAACGATTGCCGAAACTGGATGAATTTACCAAAACGAAAAAACCATAAAAAAACCCTGTTTGAAGAAAAACAGTATTAGGACCCTTAAAATTCGTACTAAAGACCAAACAATTTATAGTGATAATAAACTCAGTATTATACAGATATTTATAGGTATTTTAAGTATGAGTTAACTCACCATAAATGCGGGTTACAGGCTACCAACGGAAGAAGTCAGTGGCTACTCCTACAGAGGAAATGAACATTGCACACTGCTATAAAAAACACCCAAAATTAGCAAGATGACTTGGATAAAACTAGATTTGAAATTTGAAAGAAAATAGCATTTATCACTATATTAGAATTTTAACATACCTGTTTGCAAATCAACCGTTAATAGTCCTGATAAAACATCACCAGTAGACCATAGCACGCCATACCACAAGAAAATATGCAAATTTTAATGCATCACACGTGAATTTGGCAGAACCGCCATTAGGCAAAATAAAAACCGCCTGAGCATTAAAAGAGAACCTGCTGTCTCTCCGGTACAATATCTGCTGCCTGGAAACGAGAAAATCGTACCCACATATCGAAGCGTTATCAGTAAAGCGATCTGAAACGGCTTTAGTCAAGCAGGCGTCACGTGGAAAAGGGCAGCGGTGGTGCAATTATTACTTAATAAAACAGGTTTAGAAATCGTTAAATTTATTTGTATAAGAAAATAATTAATTGCCGTTGATACTAATTGAATATAATATTATTATTATGAAGAAAACTATATAAAAAAACAACTTGTAGCTTTAAACGCTACAGTGTCCCAAATTCGAGCCTCATCATTGGAAATTCGGAAACTTAAAGAGATTTGAGGTCGGTTAAATAAAGGTAAAGTTACCCAATTTGATGCTTATCAAAATGTCACCTTAAAAGTTTGAAAATTTCGAATACTTCCGAAGACTAAAAAAAAAAAAAGAATATTCGCGGTTTTATTTTAATTTTTTTATTACTCCATAAATTGATATTACAAAATTAATATTACATTTCAATTGCTAGTTTTTCTGTTCTACAAGACGGTGTTATTAGATTTACACATCGACGTTTCGTCTTTGAGCTGTTATCATCAACTTTGTTTTTTTTTAATAAGGCCCTGGATTTCTTTATTACGGATTTTAAGAGCTTCTTAGATCCTAAAACCAATGATGTATTGCAATAATTTTAAAAAAAAAATCATATTAATGACAATTTTCATAAGAAGTCATGTGTTAGAGGGAGACAGAGAATAGATTTTTTGTGAGATGTTACCAGAAAATCATTAAACTCATTATTTTTTAAATAAATGCGATACATCATTCAATGTCAGACTTTAAAAGCTTCTAAAATCCTAATAAAAAATCCAGGACCTTATTTCAAAATAAACAAAGTTGATAATGGCAGATGAATCGTCGGTGTGTGAATCTAATTACACTAACTTAAATTAAACTGTCTTGTAAAATAGGAAGTAAAATTTATTTTGTTATATCCATTCAAATACCGGGTGACAACGAAATCACTACCCAGCCCTTTATTTTCTTGAATGAAAACATGGTTTTCAAATTTTGGGATGACATATTATATTATAAGATGCTGATTTTGGATATCATAACATGTGCCTATTACTTCCGGTTTAACCGGAAACGACATCAACTTTGATTTTTTTAATGGAACACCCTGTATATCTTTCGGAATTTGTATTCTACGGATTATTTCTGATATAAAATCTATATTATGTTCTATACCATCTCGTTATTTGAGAAAATGGCGATTAAAGATGTCCAAACTACCGCATATTTTTGCAGTTTTATTGGAAAACAAATGAATGTTATTAAAAATGTTTATCCTTAATTTCATTTTTTCTGAAGGCTCTTTTTGTGAGAATCATAATAAAACTTGCTTCCCGGGATTACCGGATGCTGCGAAAATTGACTTTTCTAATAATGTTACTTCAGAAATATTAATGCAACACCCTGTATATTTTAAAATTTGATTCTACAGGTGATTCTTGATATAAAATCTGTATTATATCCTATACCTATCTTTATTAGTTTTTGAGAAAACGGCGATTGAAGATATCCAAA
Organism: Listronotus oregonensis; assembly: GCA_019359885.1. NCBI lineage: Eukaryota > Metazoa > Arthropoda > Insecta > Coleoptera > Curculionidae > Listronotus > Listronotus oregonensis. Next base: position 22,192 of record JAHBCN010008576.1, on the reverse strand, counting down.
CGACCGCACATTATGCAGTTATAGGGAAAAACAATGTTCTCAAAAAGTAACAAGGCTTAATATAGGATAGAACACAGACTGTATATCGGGAATGACTCATAGAATCAAAATTTTAAAGAATATACAGGGTGTTGCATTAAAATTTTTGAAGTATAAGAAAGGTTAATTTTTGCAGCACTTCCGGTAAAGCCGGAAGTAGTTTTATTATGACCTCCACAGATAAGGTATTCAGAAAGAATTAAATCTAACATAATAAATTTTTATAACATTTATTTGTTTTTCCATAAAACTGCATAATGTGCGGTAGTTTAGACATCCTTAATCGCCATTTTCTCAAAAACTAACAGAGATAGGTATAGGATATAATTTAGATTTTATATCAGAAATTATCCGAAAAATCCAAATTCCGAAAATTATACAGGGTGTTCCATTAAAAAAATCAAAGTTGATGTCGTTTCCGGTTAAACAGGAAGTAGTAGGCACATGTTATAATATCCAAAATCGGCATCTTATGACATAATTTGTAATTCTAAAGTTTCAAAGCCATATGTTTTCATTTAAGAAAATAAAGGGCTGGGTAGTGATTTCGTTGTCATCCGGTAGAGTGGCAAAAAAAAATCGCGAATATTCGGTTTTTTCCTAAAGTCTTCAGAAGTATTCGAAAATTTTTAAACTTTAAGGGTAACATTCTGATCAAATGCGCTATTTTGCCTCTATTTACCCGACCTCGTATCTGTACCGCTTTCCGAGATCCCGCCTTTGCTTTTTATATGGACTATTTACAGATACGTGCTGGAAAAGGCACATTATAAAAAGCAAAGGCGGCCCCCAGTTTAAATCAAACCTTTTTAGCTACTAGTCTAGTAATTGAAGACTTGAAAGTACCCAAAGCTGTAAGTAGATCGGTACAGTTTTCATTAGTGGCGCAATTCTCAGGTCTTCGAGGATGCTTTCGAGCGAGAAGAAGTTTATCACGATTCCGACGTGGGACCCGCTGAAAATGTCCCCCCAAAGTCACAAAAATGAGTTTCCCGCAAAAAATGTCTGCCAAAATATGCGAATTTTTGTTCAGACAAAAAATAAAGATCACCTCGAAATCTACAAACATGGTTTTTACCATTTTTTTGGCAACACCAATATTTTTTGTAAAACCGACCGTCGAAAAATCCATAACATTCCACACTGGATAAATAGCCGGAAACGGCTAAAAAATGCAGTTGGGTAAAACAATTTTTTATTAAAACGCAAGAAAGATGGTGACGGAAATTTTCTGGGATCATTGAACCCTGCTAAGATCTCAGTATAAAAAATAAATGTTAATAAGAAACGATTTTTTCAAAAAATAATAATAAATTAATAAGATTCTCTCAAAATATTGTGAAAAACCGCTTTTTTAAATATTTTAGAGAAATCAGAATGGATGCAAACTCATATGCAATAATAGGTACGGGTTTTTCCATTTTGATGAACTTTGAATGATCAAAAAATGTACATTATTGCCCGAGTAATGGAACAATTCCTCCGCCCGCTAATAAGTGAATCCATGAGGATAGCGACATTCTAGCATTAGAGCGGCAGCTGAAATGAGGGGAATTTTGGGTTCCATTACCTCGAAAACTATCGATTTTTTGAAAAAAATTATAAGGATCATTTTTGTAGATGACAGGGTGATCTTCATTTTTTGATTAAACAAAAATTCTCCAATGCATATATTTTGGCAGATATTAGCGGAAAACTCATTTTTTGGGCCTTGAAGGTCCATTTTTAGCCCTTTCCCACCTGTTAATGTTGATAAACTTGTTTTTGCTCGAAAGTATCCCCAAAGATCCAAGAATTGCGCCACAACGGAAAACTGTACAGATTTATTCACAGCTTTGTCCCTTCATTTACTGGGCTACTACTTTTTATGTTTTTTTTTTCCAAAAGAACCGATTTTTCATTCTTATACTGATCCAACTATACAGTGGATTCACTAATGCGCTTTAAAATATTTTGATAATCCTGTTATTTTACCATCATGATTTCGGGAAATCAGAAAAAAAATCATTTCTATTGCTACCCATATATTATCAGCAAAATAAACAAAATCTTCGATTATTTGACATTATTGTTGATACAGGATTTAGGAAAAATTTAATAAAACTAATCATGTCCTGATATAAAATCTATTAAATTAATTGTATTATTTAATACTGTGTAAAAATTAATCAATCAATTTGATTTTTTTACGATTAGATATTTACGCCATATTAAAAGATTAATTAATAATTCGATATATTGCCCTATCTAATAATTGCCCATCAAGATTATTTGATAATAATTTAATTAAATATTATTGTTTATATGTGGAAATAGGGCTACAGAGGCCAAAAGCTCTCTTTAATTTCTATCACACAAAACCTAACATAAAGACATAAATACCTATTTAACAAACAAACGAAAGTAAGGACGGTTAATGATGGAGACCATTTAAGCGTAAAGATCATTATTTGCCAATTAAGGGGGTATTTTAGTCTAGAAGCCCGGCGTTTTTTGACGGTCGATAAAAAAACAAATAACATTTTTGCTATCCATTTTTTAATCATTTATTTATTTATGTTTTAAGTATTTACAAAAAAAAATTAAAGGAAAAAAATACATTTCACAAAGTTGAAGTAGAGGGGGAAAAATAAGAATGTCTTGTCACGATTCCGTCTCTTCTGGTCATCTGAAAAAAAAGGGAGAGTCCTTATCAGTACAAATGTCATGTCACAATTAAGTTTTTTTTTCAGTTATTTTTTTAAATTTTCAGAATTTTTAAGAATAGTAAGAATTGAAAATTTTGATTTTATGTTGGTTTCTGCTTTGAAGGGATATACAGGTTGACTCCTAAGTTGTGTTTACACGTCGTTGTCGTGGTTGGGCCTAGTAGGCTCTTTTGGAACATGCACTAGAGTTGCTGGTTATCGGCAACTCTTTTGGCTAGCGTATGGAACGAGATCCGAAGCTAAGATGAACACAAGTCTTAACTCAAGGTGTTAGCATACCGTGCTGATGAGTGAATAACATCCTGCTGTTCCTTAAATAGGTGTCTCCAACGGTGCCTCTGAGATACAGGGCGACCTCTCAGAGTATCTAGCCTTACTACGGTAATGCGGGACTCTGCTGTGGTGGACTATTACTTTCCTAGCTCCAAACAGGAAGCGGACAGAACCGCTTTCATAGGAAAAAAGTGACAAAGGTGCGCTGACCGAAACGGATAAATCCGTTTCGAGAGGTGCCACCCAAGGTCACAAGCAGACAAAGGTGCACCGACCGAAACGGGTGAATCCGTTCAAAAGGTGCCCCTTAAGTTAATGGCGCTTGTTTCACGGGGAAGGGATAATCCATCCCGAACAAACAGGTGCTTAGGAAGGGATCCCTGAATACAAACAGAAAGCGGACAGAACCGCCTTTTTAGGGAAAAGGATATCCTGGCTTTAAACAAAAAGCGGATAGCACCGTTTTCATAGGGTAGGGCCGGAGATGCGGCCTCAGAAGGAATATCTAGTTCCTGTAACAAGGACCTGGTAGCTACCCACGTCGCTAGACCGGGAAAGGAGGGCATGACGGATCTAATCGTCTGCTCGTCATACTCTCCAGGAGACAAGGACACCAGAACACATCAGAACACATATTGTGCTCGTGTCCGGTAGCGACACGAGTAAGAGGAGATGTAAGAACTCTCTCCCAATCTGATATCGGATTCATTAGAAGTCCGATCCTATTGGGAGAAATATAAAAAGGTGTGAGCAACAATAGACCGAGCGGTCGCAGTGGAGGGAGTAAAATGTCCACTCACTTCAAACCTACCTACCTACCTAAGTTGACGCTTTTTTTTTTCTGTATATAGAAATTATTAAAATAAACAACATTTTTAAATAACTTTTTTTAAAATACCAAGAAATAAAGAACTTACATTGATTTAGTGTGTCGAATACGGTCCTGTTTTAAGTAAGTTGTCACCGCCCAAGAAGTCTTCGGGCTGTAGTGCTTGGACACGTTAAACGTGATTTTCTCGCAATGTTGTCCACACTTTTTTTTACTTAAATCGACCTGACTTGCAATCACCCGGGTACTTGGGTTCAGAATGCGCCCGCAAGGAAAACCGTCGCGCGTACAATCTAAAAGCAACGTTTGCAGATTAACAACCTTCTTCATAAATGAGGAACATATCCGCGTATTCATTGTTTTTGGATTGTGCCATTTTCGCGATTTAACAATGTTTTAAAATTAAACTTATTCCTTGCCTCGTCCGGTAAATGCAATACTACTGATTCATACTGCGTAATTAACAAGACAAAAAACAAGCTTAAATAAGAAATAAACTATCTTTTTATACCCAGTCCCGTACTAGACAAACTTTTAAATAAATTTATGCAGTTTTGCTATTTTTGAGTTTTTGAAAAAAAATTATTTAAAAAAGGTGCTTATTTTAACCAGTTTTATACACAGTTAAAAAAAAAGCCTCACCTTAGGAATCACCCTCTATAAAAAAAAAACATGCTAACTATTAAGAAAATCAGTCAATTTTAACTTGAGATTTTGTGACAAACGTTTCGAAAAATGTGGTTTCGAGAAAAACGCGTTTAAAGTTTAAGTAAGGTTTCAGGTAGTCTTACAGATAGAACAGTACATACAACAGGCTTTTTTCTACCTCAAATTGAATATTTAAAGGATTTGTCTCCGAAATACTAGCATTTCTTCCCTCTTTTGGAACACTTGAAGCTCGAAAGTCAGAACTTTCGATTCTAGCTTCACTAAGCCGAACAACCACTTTAGTTTATTTTAAAATTCTTCGAATTTCAAAAAATTCTTTTAAGGAGATATTCTTAAATATCTAAGATATAAAAATATGAAAAAAAAACATTTTTTTTTAACTTCCTTATAATATTTTTATGGCAAAGGTTTTGGTAATTTATTGTGAAAATCATAGTTTTACTTTAATTTTTTTGAGTTAGGTTTTAGGCAACCAACGTGAAATTTTAATATTTTCAATGGAATTACAAGACAATGCATGTTTTGTAAGTTGTCTACAGGGTGTCCCAAAAATAGTGGGACACAAAGCAACAGCAGATTCCTTAGGTTGAAAAAATGCAATTTACATAAACTTGCCTTATCCCAAAATTGATAATAACATAGATTCAGGGGGTCAAACTTTTAATTTTTTTTTTCGTTTTTTCGTAATAATGTCTTAACTAAACTAACCACAACTAACCACAACTAAAGGACATAGTGGTACAAAATTGGAGATCTGACAATTTTTTGAGGCGAAAAATTAAAATTCGTCCATGCTTTTAATGTTGCTATTAGAGGGCGCCAGCTACGACCTACCCCGCTTATTTTAGATGGCACAACTTTTTTTAAGCTTAGTATATTGACCTGTTTATTAAAACACATGTAACTACAATTCCCTCTGCATCAAAAATGTATACTTGATTTAAGTCTCTAGGAGCAATTATTTTCAAGATAAATGCACTTTAAAGGACCAAGCAATTTTCCTATGGAAAATGGGTTTCGTGCCATTGTTTTTAAACTTTGCAAAGTAATAGTTCTTAACACGAAGATCCTCATTTTGTGACTTTTGAGGGTGATTTTGGGAGGATTGGAGGAGTTTTCAGATTTGGTGTCCGTGGAGACTTTTGATCAGGTTGTTAAGAACCATGCAAAGTTTGAAAACAATTGACAAAATCCCATTTTCCATAAGGAAATTGCGGGGTCCTTTAAAGTGCGTTTATCTCAAAAACAGTTGCTCTTAAAGACTTAAATAAAGTATACACATTTAATGCAACGGGTATCATAGTAACTTATTTTTTAATAAACAGGTCAATACACTAAGCTTAAAAAAGTTATGCCATCCAAAACAAGTGGGGTAGGCCGTAGGTGGCGCCGTCTACTAGCAACATCAAAAGCATGGACAAATTTGAATTTCTCGCCTCAAATAACCCTCAGATCCCCAATTTGTACCACTATGTCATTTACTTAAAGAATTATATAACTTTGGGATAAGGCAAATTTACTCGACCCAAGGAAACTGCTTACTTTTAGGTCACCCCATATATTATATTCGGTTATTAGGGAGCGTTCAAGTATTACGTGACGCATTTGTGGGGAGGGGGGCAGTCTTGTAATGCTTTACAAGGGCGCGAGAGGGGGGTTTGAACTATGCGTAACGTAACGTTTTAATAGGGGAAGAATGAGTAAAGAAAACGTTACGGAGCGTTACACGGGGGAAGGGGGGGGGGTTAAAAATTTCCAAAAATTGCGTTACATAATACTTGAATGCTCCCTTAGTCGAAAATCATGCAATATTATGTGCTTTTAATAAATTATTTCGGATACGTTAATAATATCTGTAATTAAACTATCACTATTTTTAATACAGGTTGCGAAATAGCTGTGTTTAAGACACTCGATGCGGAGATTGTTTAACGAGGCCACAAACTGAGTTTGACAACATGTTCAATGCCAAACACACTTATTTTGCAATTTATACCAAACAGGATTTTCGTGAAATAACCATACTATAAACTAACCCTAATATGCATTATTGAAAACTGAAAAAAGTTTTAAGATATTTTAATTTTTAGTTTTTCTTAAAAAAGTAGATCTTAATGTCTTCAAATTTAATTTTTAAAAATGTTATTTAACTTTTTGTAACTTTTTTGCTGGAATACTTGTCTTACGTTTGAAATAAAAAAAAACCGGAAACATTTTGGATAGTGTTAAAATTTCAAAAAAAACTTGGGAAAAATAATTTTTAAAAATCCTATGTGGAAATCTAGGAACTTTATCACGAAAATTACCACTACAACTTGCATAAAAATTATTTTTAATTAGGTTACTGGTAATTGTATCCAATTACCAGTAACCCTGTATTTTTATTTTTACAAAAATGTATATTTATGATCGTTATAATATAGTCAATTACAAAATATTCGTCAGGTAACTTACGAATATGCAGATCACTTAAAAAGAAAGAAGCTCAAAAAAACCCTTTAAAATTAAAAAAAAAACTAATAATGTGTTGGTAAAAAGTCGGTTTCTTTTTAAGTTATGAAATAAACCTAAAAATATAATTTCCGATTTTAGCTAACTTAAAAAATCTAGATTGGATCTTTGGTGTATAATTAAAAAATAAAATAAAAAAGTTTTTTGGCTCTTAATAAATTTTAAAAAATTAATACGTCCTTAGAGGAACGCTTTTTGCTAATTGCATTAAAAATCAAAAAGGACTGGAAAATAAAAAATAGTCCGTTAGATGGCGCCCGAGTCGTTTATATCTAACTTTAATTTAACAAAAGTTTGATTTATTTTCTCGGTGACCTTCGCCAATAGTGTCTTGTCTTACAGCGAATGTGATTATTTACAATTAAGGTGAAACATGTAGGCGTCTTAGTCACACTAGAGGATTTCATCCTTTTAAAGTCCCGTAATTTTAATGCAGTAAGCAAAAAGCCTACCTCTAAAATATAAACTCTAGAAATTTGTTTTGGGTATGTGAAAAAAATGAATAAAGATCCGATGTGCATTTTCCTGTGACGGAACTCCTAACGTTTGTCACAAATAGATTTGTGTTTCTTTAAACGTTTTCAAATTTAATAATTGGTAATTTTTTATATTACCTGACAAAGAAAAAAGTAATATATGTGTACGATTAGGATAAGAGCTTTTGAATAGTTTATTTCAAAATATTCGTGATTTCTTTCGATATATTCCTTTTTATTTGACCCGTACATGTTACCCATAATCGAAAACCTCAACAAAAAAAAGGAAATTTGCATTAAAAAAGCCCTTTTAAGTAAACTGTACAGTGCTTACTAGCACACTAAAGATTTATGGCCAAAGTTAGAACGATAAAATCAAACAGCCCTAAAATCCAAACCGTTTCAGACGCTTGTTGTCTCGAATTCCATCGCCCTGTGTAGCGTGCGCTTAATGTGCTAAAACGCCCATATATGTTTTTAAATTATTGCTTTTGATAGTAAACGATAGAGTCACTTAGCATATTATTAAACATATAAAATACACTAGTGGACTATAAATTATTCTTAATATATTTTCATCATTAAGGAAAAATCTGATTTTATATTAAAATGCTCAAAAACCACAACAATATATATATATATATATATATATATATATATATATATATATATAATATATATATATATATATATATATATATATATATATATATATATATATAAGGGTAAGTTTAAGTGGGCCCCCCCCTTTATTCCCCTTTTAAAAATTAAATTGGAAAAAAATTTAATACAAAAAAAATTTTTTTCTGCCTATTTTTGCGAACAACGTTATGTATACGGGGGGTATTAAAAAAGACCGCAAGGGCAAAGTTAATTCTTTTAAATGATTTTCCCCATTTTTTTTGTTACATTTTCGATATCTACATAAAATTCTAGATATTTTTTATCTAAATATCATATCCCTATATTCAATTGTTTACGAGATATTCTCTTTTTTAAAAACGAATTTAGAATGAAAAAATCCGTTCATCTCTCAATGTTGTTTTACGTTTCATGGTTTTAGTAGAGTGAAAAACACCCACGGGGAAAATTTTAAAAGGGAATTAGATATCACATGATGAGTAGAAATAGGTAAAACCTTAAAAAAGAAAAAAACGATTAAAAAAATTTTTTTTTTTTAGATTAAAAAACCCCTCAATATGACATTTTTATTAATCTTTTGCATATATGGTTACTATGCAACTCTAAAAAAAACCCCTGAAACCATAGAAACGTTAAACAACTTAAAAAAAAGAGCGGTTTTTCCCCCCTTTTAAATTTGTATTTAAATGCGAATATCTCGTAAACTTTTAAAACGGTTATGATATGCTGAAAAAAAAATATCTAAAAATTTTTTGCAGAAAAAAAAAAAAAAGTAACAAAAAATATGGGGGGGCATTTAAAAATGAACTTTGTTCTTGTACGGGGAAACCCCTGTATAAAACGTTGTTTAAAATATGGGGCGGGAAAAACCCCAAAAATTTTTTTTTTAAAAAAATTTTTTTTCCCAATTTTTAATTTTTTTAAAACCCGGGGGGCCCCTTTTAAAATTTCCCCCGAAAAATATATATATATATATATATATATATATATATATATATATATATATATATATATATATATATATATATATATATATATATATATATATATATATATATATATATATATATATATATATATTTTTAAAATTTTATATATAATATATATATATAATATATATTATTATATATATATATATATATATATATATATATATCGATGTCTATTGGTTTGGTTTGTGGATGCGTCTTGTGTTGTAGCTGTGCAATTTTTTTCCTTTTTCTTTTTAGTTTTCTAGTCTAATTTCGAACATTGAAGCAACACTACATCAAAAATCAGAAGAAGAAGCCGAAATAATAAGACAAGAGGTAGCCCGCGTCCTCAGAACCAGTTAACCACCAAGACCCAATATAAAAAGATCAGAAATAAAAGCCCTGAATAACCTCAAAACCAACCAGACCATCACCATACTTTCAGCAAACAAAGGAAACATAACAGTTGTTATAAACACCGAAGACTACAAAAACAACATGACAGAAATCCTTCAGGACAACACATGGAATCAAGTTGCTAGGGACCCAATAACATATCTGAAAAAAACTACAAAAGACAAGATCAAGAAGGCAAACCTTGGCATTGAAATCCAGCAGATGCCCCAAAGTCTATGAACTACCAAAAATACATAAAGAAGAAGCACTGATAAGACCCATAGTAAGTGCAGTTAATTCACCCACCCAACAACTAGAAAAATACCTGGCTTAAATCATGCAATCAGCGAGCGACACTGCAGACTCCTTTTTAAAAAACTTGAATCACCTAGTCAACATACTTCAGAAAATAAAACTGCAAGAAGATGACATCCTTGTCAGTCTGGATATCAAATCCCTCTATCCAAGCACACCTGCCGATGAGGCCTTAGACCAAATTGCCATGAATTAGGATTTTCCACACCACGTCATCGAACGATCAGAACACTGTCTTAAAAACCCGTATTTTTCCTACGATAACAAATACTACCGGCAAATGGATGACGCACCTATGGGTTTCTCATTATCACCAGTCATTGCCAACTTATATATGAAATATTTTCAGACAGAAGTCCTTAGGAAAACCGCCACGAAACCCGCCCTCTGGAAACGCTACTTCGATGACATATTCATCATATGATTACATGGAAAAACAAATCTGAACCACTTTCTAGAAGAACTAAACAACATCCACCCTTGCATTCAGTTTACACTAGAAGTCGAAGAAAACAGTAATTTATTATTCTTCGATCTTCTTATAACCAGAAAAGAAGGTCTTACAATTGATTACATAGTTTACAAAAAGCACTTGAAATAGAAAACGTAAACAACCTGAACAAGATGAGATGCACAAACATCCCAACCATATAGAAAATCCTTGCATTAAAAACACAAAGACGACAAACCATCCACGCTGGCAAACAAGTCAACAATCCAACTGAAGCATGAAAACAATGAACCGGAGAACCATAACCGCAGCCGTAAGCAAAAAGACATTTTAAGGCCCAAAGCACTCATTCCAAGTCAAGCAGCCACCCAGAAAGCATCACTCGAAAATACCAACCGGGATGTTGGCGAAACGTCGTGAAAACTTATCTACTGACAAACGGATTGCAAACCGGAAAAATACAAATGTACATTCTACCATCCGTGAAAATCCATGTACAACATACATGTTTGGCACTAAACCTAGAAAATATATAGAATCTTTAAAAGTCAATGTTATTTAGCTAGTTTTAAAAGTTTATTTACACTTTTGAATAATTTGATAATTATATTTTTTTTATTTCATTTTAATAAGTAATACTTTTGTAGCAAAACGCACCACCATATTTTCTTCTCGCATAATTCGCGCTTTATCCAGTTCATATCGGTTTTTTTTTTACTTTTGATTATAATAAAATTAATAATATTACTTATTCCCTTGAGATCTTTTAAAGTGAATAGAATTTCAAAGAAAATATTTGTCAGCTATTCGCAGTTTAACTTACTTCTGCGCATATGTAGATAAGAAGGTGGTTATAAATCAAATATATTATTCGTTAAACCTAGATTTGGAAACTGAACTTATTTATGTGTAACATCATTTATCTGACTTTCTGAATACTTGTCTAAAGACTACATGATTTATGTAAATGTAGTTTATATTGTTAAGTTACTCTACTTTGTTAATTTGCAATATCATCTTCCTGCTTGTTCTGGGTTAGGTTAAACACTCTGAAAGAATTCCCCCCTTTTTAAAAAAAATAAAAAAAATTTAAAAAAAAATAAAAAAATTTTTTAAAAAATTTTAAAAAATATTTTTTTAAAAAAAAAAAAAATTTTTTTAAAAAAAAAAAAATTTTAAAAAAACCCCCCCAAAACTAAAAAATTTCCAAAAAAACAAAAAAAAAAAAATAGAAAAAAAAAAGTTTTAAAATGGGAAAAAAAATTTAACAAAAAAAAATTTTTTTTTTTTTTTAAATTAAAAAAAAAAAAACCCCCCAAACCCCCCCAAAAAAACCCCTTTTTCCGAAAAAGGGCCCCCTTTAAAAAAAAAAAAAATTTTAAAAAATTTTTAATTTTTTTGGGGTTTTTGGGAAATTAAAATTTTTTTGGGTAAAATTAAAAAAAAATTTTTAAAAAAAAAAACCTTTTTTCCCCCCCAAAAAAAAAAATTTTTTTTCCTAAAAATTTTAAAATTTTAAAGGAAAAAATTTTTTTAAAAAAATTTTTTTCCTTTTTTTAATTTGAAATTTTAATTTTTTTTTTTTTTTAAAAAAAATTTTTTAAGAAAAAATTTTTTTTTTAAATTGGTTTTCCCTTTTTTTTTTTTTAAATTTTTTTCAAAAATTTTTTTAAAATTTTTTAAAAAAAAAAATTTTTTTTTTTTAAAAAAATTTTTTGGAAACTTTTTCGAAAAATTAAAAAAAATTTTTTTTTTTTTAAAAAAAAATTTTCCCCCAAATTTTTAATTTTTTTTTTTTTTTTAAAAATTTTTTTTAAAAAAAAAAAAATTTTTTTGGGTTTTTTGGGGTTTTTTAAAAAAAATTTTTTTTGGTTTTTTTTTTCCCCCGGGGCCCGGGGGGCCAAAAAAAAAGGGGGGTTTTTTTATTAAAATTTTTAAAAAAAAATTTTTTTTTTTAAAAAAAAATTTTTTTTCCCCGGGGGAAAAAAAAATTTTTTTTTTTTAAAAAAAACCTCAATAATTTTTTTAAAAACCTTTTTTTTTTTTTCCCCCCGGGCCCCCCCCCCCTTTTTTTTTGGGGGCCCTTTTTTTAAACCGGGTTTTTTCCCAAAAAAAAAAAAAATTTTGAAGGCCAAGTTTTTTTTTCCCCTTTTTCCGGGGGCCCTTTTTTTTAAAAAAAAAATTTAAAAACCTTTTTTAAATTTTTTTTAAAAAAAAAAACCCCCCCTTTTTTTTTTTTCCCCCCGGGGGGGGAATTTTTTTGGGGGGGTTTTTTTGGGTTTTTGGGGGGGCCCAAATTTATTTTTAAATTAAAAATTTTTTAAAAATTTCCAAAAAGGGGAAAAAAAAATTTTTTTTTTTTTTTTTTTAAAAAAAATTTTTTTTTAAAATTTTTTTTTTTTTTTTTAGGGAAGGGGGCCCCTTTTTTTTTTTTTTTTTTAAAAAACCCCAAAGGGGAAAAAATTTTTAAAAAAAAAAAAAAAAAACCCCCAAAAAAAATTTTTTTTTTTTTTAAAAAACCCTTGGGGGCCCCCCTTTTAAAAAAAAAAGGGGGGGCCTTTTAAGGGGGGTTTTTTTTCCCCCTTTTTAAAAAAAAATTTTCCCCCAAAAAAAAATTTTTTTGGGGGTTTTCGGGGTTTTTTTTTAAAAAATTTTTGGGGGGAAACTTTTTTTTGGGGGGAAAAAAACCTTTTTTTTGGGGGGGGGCCCCCCCCCTTAAACCCAAAAAAAATTATTTTTTAATAAAAAAAACCAAAAAAAGGCCAAAAATTTTTTTTTTTTTTTTTTCTTTTTAAATTTAAAACAAAAAAAAAAAAAATTTTTTTTTTAAAAAAAAAAAATTTTTTAAAGTCAAGCAACAATATGTAATCTTGGGATTTTTAAAACATGTCAGATTTTTTTCTTTTTGTTTTCCCTATGAAAAGCAATTGCAAAAAATGAATTTCCTCACAAAAAAAGCATTTTTAATGAAAAGGGCGTCATAGTATCTTTTTTAAAATTAAAAAAAAACTGACAAAAATAATTTTTTTAAAATGAGTAGTTTCCAAGGAGCCCAAATTTTATCCTGGATGCAGCAAAAACCGTGTTTTAATTTTACCAGCAAAAAACTCAAAATATGAGAATCAATTTAGCCCTTTCCGGAAAAGGGCCCAAAAAAGGGGGCAAAAAGGGGGTTTAAAAAAGAAGTGTTTTTTTGGCCTATTTTGCGGATTTGCAAAAACATATAAAACCCCAATACTTTTTGGAGTAAGTACTTTGTTAAAATGTGTCCCCAAAGGTTGGGAAACCCCCATTTAAGTTCATACTCAAGCCAACATCACTACTTAAACACCAAAATGGGATCCGGCCAAAAAATCAAAAACTTTCAGCAAAAAAGAAGTTTCAAAATTCATAAAGAAGCACCCGATAAATTAAATTTACCTTCTAATAAAAGTTGCTACAATTTTTGGATTAGCCGCTGCTTGTAGGAGAGATGAACTTACAAAAATAATGATTGATGACATACAGGATAATGAAAATTTGATAGTGGTGAAAATTCCTGACAGAAAAATAACACTCCCAGAATCTTTGTAGTGTCCGATGAAACAAATAACGGACTTTATCTGCAATTGTACCGTAAATATGCAAATTTGGAAAACCCACATACCCCACACAGACGTTTTTTTGTCCAGTATAAACAAGGAGCATGCAGTACGAATGTGTGGGAATAAATTCAATAGGTAAAATGCCTTCAGAAATTGCTGCATACCTAAAATTAAAATCCAGAAGAGTACACTGGACAAGTTTTCGTCGATCCTCTGCGACTATGTTAGCGGATTTTGGAGAAGGAATTACCAATTCAGCGACTTGGGGGCTGGAAATCAACGGCTGTAGCTGAGAGCTACATTGATGAATCCACAAATCAGAAAAAGGATATGTCGAATAAAATATTGACCATGAACAACTCCCCTCCTAAGCTAAGTCAACCTTCATCAAGCCGTTCAATAAGCGCTTCCATAAGCCACCCGCTAAATGAAATTACAGGTTCTGCAATTAATTTACAATATGCTAATAACTGTTCTTTTGTTGTAAATGTTATCAACAAATAATTCCCATTTACAAATATGTTGTAGTAGTTCTTTCAGATTAAACATAATTTAAAAAATAATCATTGCTTTAATATTAGTATTATCTGACGCTCGTAGAAAAAATTTTGTTCCTAACGCTTGCGCAAAGTGACTTTTCGCACTTGTTAGGAAAATAACTATTACCGCTCGCAAATCGTTTAAACTTTAAACAATATGAATTTATTTATCAAAGCAGCACACCAAGCTCCAAGCGCTGTCAAAACACCGGGCGGCCAAACTAATTTTAGTAGTCATTACAATTTATTCGTTAAATGAGTTCATGGGTGCATAAGTTAATTATTAAAAATAAGAACTAAGGTTGTGTTTTGGGATTTAAAATGGGCCAAGTAAATAAATTTCCAAAATGATCATGACTTACATAAACAAAAATATAAACAACGTTTTGAACAAGCAGTTACAATAAAAAATACTCGTTAATTTCACTATTATAAACCGTTGGATGATTTAAAAAAATTAAATAATGACGAGAGTCCACAAATTTTAATATTTAATTACTAGTTCGTTTTTCCTGTTTTTGTTTATTATTAGAGAATTAATTTTTGTATTAGTCACAATATTAATAATAATAATAATAATAAAATTCGTTTGATAATTATATTTTTATTTGTTATTTAAAATTATAATAACCTAAAGTTGCAACGTACTCTGACGCTCGGCCGCCCTCGGTGTTCTGACAGGGCTTGACGCCCGGCGCTCTGGTAAATAAAATTTATATTGTTTAAACCAATCGCGAGAAATGAAATTTTATTTCGGAATTTTTAAAATGTTCATTTGTTAACTTAAAAGTTAATTAACAGTATGATAATAAACAAATACTTTTTAGTTATTAATATTTTACTTAAATATAAATATTTGACGATAAATCTTGAAAATTTCATTAATTTATGTTTAACAGTTGATTTAAAATCTATTTTTAATTAAAAGTACCTAAAATTTTCATGAAATTTTTAAAAATCGGTTGGGAATTAATTTTTTATGGTAACTACTTATGAAAAAAACATGGACCTAATTTTTATGATCAAGTGGAAAATAGGGGGTCCATTTGCCGTGATCTAGCTCATTGCAAGTTTTGGCATACAGTTCGAAAAACTGTTCCATTTAGGGGAGGTTGCATGTTGATCGCAGAAATTACATATTGTAATTTGAAGAATATTTACTGAAAACTAATTTGGCTAAGAGTAACAGTACTTCAAAATAAGGCTAAAGTTATATTTCGCGGCTCGGCCCCATGTTAAAATCTTTGAAGCTTGCATATCGTAGTTACCATTTGTAAGTATAAAAACTAAAGATGATTCGGATTTGTGATCCGATAAATAGTAATCGATTTGCCGAATTCGATTCCTTTTTTCCTTAAAGAAGGAATCGTGATTCGTATTGGTGATTCGATTTCTTTACGAGGATCCGGATCCGTAAATCGATCCCTTTTTTGAAGGATCCGTCCCAGCTCTGATATCGTGGTAAAAATTCTAGTTGCTGAAGGAAATGCTTTAGTAGATTTTATATTACAAGTTTCGAATTTAATCGTAAATTATCGCTTTATTTTTAAAAATTTTCGGAATAATTTTGCACGATTTATTAATGGCTTTTTAAAAACTTTCCTACATTTTTTTTACTCCACTTAGAAACAGGCGAAAAGTATTTTTCTACTTGCGTGAGTAAAGTACTTACTTTGCGCACGCATTTTCGTTCTGCATATTTGCCGTATTTATGGTCGATTTTTTAATGTATTAATAACTTCTGAATAAAATAATATTTAAAAAAAGGGTCTTACATATTCTTTTATTGTGCTTTATTGAATTTTAGATCCATTTGGCGCTTAGTAAATATCCCATATCAATTTTCTTTATTATCATTTTAATATTTTTTCATGCACGCATGTATTTCATATACACCATGCTAAAAAATAAAAAATCAAAGAATTTTTCTTGTTGCTGCAGCAACCAAGTACAAACATTTTCTAATGTCACGGAAGCATCAGAAAATTCGGTAAAAAGTTTAAAATAAGTTTCTAAAAATGGAGGAAGAATTGCCAGACGATGTTTTAAAAGCCGCAAGTTTGGCCAACTTAGAGCAAAATCAAAAGGAAAGTACGAGAAACAGTATAATTCGTTTGAAACATGGTGTGAAGAAAAAGGCGTTAGAACTTTAAAAGAGGAGGTACTTTTAGCCTATTTTCTCAAATTAAGCAAGGAATTTAGTCCAAATACTTTATGGTCGAAATACTCTATGCTGAAAAGTGTTTTAAAGATCAAGAAAAATGTAGATATTGGCAAGTTTTATAAGTTAGCAGCATTTATTAAGAAACAAATTGTAGGCTTTCAAAAAGTTAATTAATGAAGCACCTGATGAAATATATCTTTTGATAAAAATTGCGAGCATTTTCGGACTTGCTGGGCCTGCAGACGAGAAGAACTCGCAAAATGAAAACATCGGACATCAAGGACAAAGGCAACCTAATTGTTGTGAAGATTCCAGGCGCGAAAAACTATACCGCACGTACTTTCGTCCTGTCTGAAGAGATCAACGAGGAAAGTATTTGTTCTTATATCGGAAGTATACAGCATTACCGTATACCGACAACACATCAACGGTTTTTCGTGTATTTCAAAAGGGGAATTTGCACACAACAATGCGTTGGGATCAATACATTTGGGAAGATGCCTTCTGAGATAGCAGCATTTTTAAAGTTGCCGAATCCAGAGCTATATACCGGCCACAGCTTCCGGCGATCTTCTGCAACGTTACTTGCAAATTTCGGAAAAGGACTCATAGATATAAAGCGGTTAGGCGGTTGGAAATCGACAACGGTAGCCGAGGGATACATTGAAGAATCAACAGGCTACAAAAAGGGGTTAAGTAAAAAAAAATTAAACTGCAACAAGCCAAAACTCTCAAGAAGCCAGATGAAATGTCTGGTTTCACAGACACTGTTCAATCAACTAAAACACAAGATTTCGTCTTAACATCGAGCAGCGAACCATCATCGACGTTCCTAAGAAATCATTTGAAATCGGCCATAAACCTTCAATGTACTTTGTACAATTGTACTTTTAACATTAATATCGTTAATAATAATTAATAATAGTTTTTTTGTATAATCAGTTAAAATAAAAATTTAATTATTTACTTTGGATTTTTAATTTTTACTGAAATATTCGTATATTTCTAATAATCATATTCTTTAATAAAACGCTCGTAGAAAAAGTATTGTTCCTAATACTTGCGCAAAGTGACTTTTCCGCACTTAAAGCTTATCCGAACTCCGCTTCGCGTGTTCGTCTAACTGCTTTGGCATGCGGAAAAGTATCACTTTGCGCACTTATTAGGAAAATAACTATTTTTTAAATGACAGTTAATTTAATATTTGGTATTCTTTATTACACTATGCAGAATTTTACACAAAACTGCGTTCTATTTCAATAAAGAATCTCGCTAAAAAATGCCAGGCTGGAAAAAGAATATTTTTACTACATGTTTTTCACCTTTTTCTAAGTATCATAAACGAAAATCGTAGGAAGTCTTTAACAGGCAATTAAACAGTCTATATATAAAAAAATAAAAATTAAAATAAATAATGCAAAGAATTTCTGACCTTTTTAAAAAATAAAGGGAAAAAAATTTGTTACTTGTAATGTGAAACTAAAACTCTGAAAGTATTTACTCTAGCAACTTGATTTTTTACCGCGATATTGTACAATTATTTCTAAATTTTAAGGATTTTTTTTTAAGATTTAATTTTGTTTCAATTTAATTAAGAATAAAGGCCATCATACGTTCAACTATTAAAACAAAGCTTAAAATGTTGTTTGTCGCGGTAAACCTAATCTTTCTTATTGCAAACTGCTTGGGCGATTTTACATTTTTTAAATTATGTCTGTTTTAGTCCGGTAATAAGCTTTTGTCATATTTTAAAATAAAACCCGCAATTTTCCTAGGGAAAATGGGTTTCGGCCAATTGTTTCTAAACTTTGCAACGTAATAATTTTTAACACGCTGATAAAAAGTTTCCATGGGCACAAAACCCAAACACTTATCCAACCCCTCCAAAATCACCCTTAAATGTCCCCACATCCCCAGTGACCCTTAAGGTTGATTTTGGGGGGGTTGGAGAAGTTTTCGGCTTTTGTGCCCGCGCACACTTTTGATCAGCGTGTTAAGAACTATTTCTATGCAAAGTTTGAAAACCATTGGCCGAAACCCATTTTCCATCAGAAAATTTCGGGTTCCTTTTAGTGTTTATCTGGAAAACAGTTCTCCTAGAGATTTAAATGATATACATTTTTAATGCAGAGGGAACTATAGTAATTTAAAAAACAGGTCAATATACCAAGTTTAAAATAAGTTATGCCATCTAAAACAAATAGAGTAGGCCGTCTAGTAGCAACATTAAAAGCATGAACGAATTTGAATTTCTCGCCTCAAATCAAAATTAAAAGTTTGACACCCTGGAAATTGGTTCGTATCAACTTTGGGAATAAGGCAAGTTTACGTAAATGGCATTATTCTGCTGGTTCTTTGTGTCCCATTATTTTTGGGACACCCTGTATATCTTTTTGATATTGGGGGACACAAGTATAGCAAATTGGAACAATTACGAGAGTCTGTCGTTGGTACAGTAAAGAAAGTAAAACATCAATATTAAGTTGTCGAATTTAGCACCATGGCCATTGGCTACCTAAAGAAAGAACATTTTAACGGAAAAATACTTTGAATTGGTGTATCCTCTTTTTGAAAATTTCAAATCATAAAAATTCTCTTAAAAAACATTTGGCCGAAACAGAAGCAAATTATTTTCTTTTAATAACAAATATTTAAAATTAGACATAATATCAGAATCGGATTTTCTTAAAATGAAATAGGCACTTTTTATGTTTACTCCTGGGGCACAAAATCTTTATTTTAATTTCAATCTAATTACAAAAGTCAATATTGACTTTTGTAATTAGATGCTTTTTTATCAGTATTTAATCCTTGTTTTGTTATTCGCGTATACCATTTATATTTTAATAAGGCTGTGTGAGCTCTTTTTTTTTCCCCCAAAAAAATTTTCCAATTTTAAAAAAAATATTTTTTTATGTTTATATAACCCCGTCGCTTCATTTAAAATAATTCAAGTTTTTATTTTGGGGAATGAAAATTTTATAAAGCCCAAGTACTAGATGTTAAATTGTACCATTATTTATAATACAAATAAAGAAAAAGGGAAAATTTTTTAGATAGCGGGCCTTTAAAAAACAGCACATAAAATGGCACAAAGTTCCAGGGGGGTATGAGGGATGTTGCCCTTTTTAAAAATTTTTAAAAATATACCTATTTTCACACTAAAAGCAGCATAACACCTCAAACCAGAGAAAAGAGTTGCCAAAATAGCAAAATAAAATATGCTTTTTGGCGCCTTTAAACACCGCAATAATTTGACAAATAGTGAGATTTTCGTTTTGAAAATTAAATTAACATCGTAACAATTAATTTAAAGTACAAAAAAAGGATTTAACTTTTTAGATATAATGAATTTTAAAAATTGGTTTTTTTTTTTTTTTTTAACTGAAATTTAACCCCAAAAAATTTGGAATGCAAAAATTTTTTTTAAAATTTTTTTTTTTTCCTATTTATGAATAAAATTTTGGGTTTTTTACTAAACTAACACATGTTATTTATAAAAAAAAATTTTTACCAATTTTTCCCTTAAAACTAACCGAAATTTTAATTGAATTTTTTTTAAAAAAAGTTTCTTTACCCCATTCTTGCTTAAAGTTTATTTTTCCCCAACTAACCCTTCCACTTTAATTAATTAATAAAGAAAAATAAAAACATTTTTGTTTTTCCCTTTATAATACATATAATATATATATATATATATATTTATAATATTTTATTAAAAATTTATATATATATATATATATATATATATATTAAAAATATATAAAATTTAAAATTTATTACTGGGGACTCCAAAGGGCTAAATTTTTTTTTAAAATGAAAATTTTTTTCGAGTTTTTTAAAATATTTATTTTTTCCCGGGGCTAAAATATAAAAAAAAAAAACTACTCAAAAAAAAGTCTTTTTTCAATTTTGGGAAAAAACTAAATGATTATTTTAAAATTTTAAAAACAACAACAGCTGAGTTTTACAATGTATGGTAACAGGATATCATTTAGTTTTTGAAAAATTATATTTAATGGTTTTTTAATAATTAAGGGTTAAAAATTTTTAAAAAAATTTTTAAATTTTGTTAAATGTAAGGGGTAGTACAGAATGGATGGATTTTCGATACCAATTTTTTTTGTTTAAGGGGGTTTTTTTTTCCCCCTTTTTAATTTAATATGTATTTATTTAGTTTTATTTTTTGGGGAAGCGAGTATAAGGTCCGGGTATTTTCCAGGTTAAAGTTAAGATATTGTTAACTTTCTGGAAGATAGATTTTCATGTCCCCAATGTGATAAAATTTAAAGTTGAAAAATTAGTGATGGTAAAAAAAATTTAAAAGTAAATATGTAGGCTTAATGATCACGGAGTTTCATCTCCAAATAAAAAACATTTTGTGTATGTGCGGATGTCTGTGTGAGGGGTAGGTATTCCTTATCTGTCACCTAAGGGTAGGTGTTTGTGTGTGTGTACGTGTGTATGGGTATGGGCGTAAAAAACCTTATCTGTCACCTTGGGGGTTTGTGTGTGAAAAGGGTGTATATGTTATGTATGTGCACCCCCTTATCTGTCACCTAAGGGTTAGGGGTTTGTATGTGTGAGGGGTGTGTGTGTGTGTGTGGCACGTACGTGCCCCCGAAAACACAAATTATAGATATATGATGATGTTTTTTCTATTCCAGATTTTATGTTTTAATATTTATTTACAGCCCTTTGCCCAAAGCATTACCATACAATTGTCCTGAGTTATATTTATGTCCAGTGTAGCATAAAATTTATTAACACAAAAAAAAAAAAAAAAAAAAAAAAGTGGGCAGGACCAACCACATTCTTTTTAATGAAGTTAACTGAACATTAAAAAGGGGTTACAAAAAGGGGAAGTTAGGTTATAAAGAAGAGAAAGAAAGAAAAAAAAAGAATAAAAAAAAAAAATTAAAAATTTTAATTGAACAGTTTTTTTTAAAAATTTTTTTTTTTATGAAAAAAATATTAATATTGTTTTTTTGTTTTAGGTTAAAAAAATTAGTAAAATTTGAGAAAAAAACACTTAGATTTTCCCGTCAGTTTTTTTTTGGTTTTGTTAGGGTTTTATAGATCTCATCATCTCTAGAACCACTCTTTTTTTTTAATTTGCCTACACACAATTTTTTTTTTTCCCACAGAAAATTTTTTTTTTTTTTGGGGGTGATAGGGGGTCTATAAACATTCTAACAGTATCAATAAAAAAACTGACATTGACAATTAAGTGTCATTTACTCAACTTACTCAATTTTAACCTAAAACAAAAGACAAACAATGATTCCAATAGTTCTTTTTCATCAAGCTAAAACATTTAAACAATAACGGGGTTTAATTAATTAATTTTTTAATTTTTTTTTGATTTTTTTTTTTCTTTTTTTATTTTAAAGCTTTTTTTTCCCCCGTTTTGTTAAACCATCATCAACTTTATTTGTTTAAATACGGACCTGGGGTTTTTTTTAATTTTTTAAACCCTTTATAAATTACAAAAATTTAAACAATAATTTTTTAAAAAATTAATTTTTTGTATTTTTTTTTTTTTTTTCCTGGGAAAAAATTTTTATTTAAAAGAAATTTTTTTATCATCATTTAATTTTATTGTTTAAAAAATAAAAAAATTGG
>JAHBCN010008575.1:0-38283 GCA_019359885.1 Listronotus oregonensis | reverse complement strand
TTCTTTCTATCCGATAGAAAATTTCGATTTTTGACATTTCTCTGTATGTATTCCATATCAGAACCGGTAGAATGTTGTTCCTATGCCTGGATAATACCCCTCCCACAACTCCTTGCAGTCTTAAGTCCATTCAAAGAAGAGCATTCGACCTATTAATATTTATTTGAATATGGGACACTAAAAGGACATAGTTAATTTTAAATCAAAAAACGTTTGTGTACTGGTTTCAATAGAAGGAAATAAGCACATCCCTATTTTTTTGCCAGTATCAGATTCCATTTTAAAAGAAAAAAGTGTGTAGCTAGAGCTAGGGATTCAGGGGTTGCAGGAAGGGGGCTGAAAATAATACAGAAAGACGAATAATACTTTAAACCAATACCCGTGTTTCAGCATTTTTTAAACTAAATCATAGCAACTGTGTGCGATTATTTTGAACAACCCTGTATAATCTGGACCTTAGTTAATAATACACCTAAAATTTACACTCGAAAAAAGCGCGATAATAATTTCTCCGCCACTGAGGTTTTTTTAGGTGACAATCAAACTACAGCTGGTATGTATGTAACGGTGAAAGGTCAAAACCGTTGGATTTGTTTGGGTAATGCTTTATAGCACAAGAGCTCATGACCGCCAGCTTTACGTCAAAGTACAAAAACTGAAAGTTTCTCTGTGCAATGTGCTCAGGGGTAGGAACGATTGTCTACTAAGAATTTTGGATCCTTGTGGCTTTGGTAGGTAAAAGGTGGCAAAAGTGTATAAAATTGGTACTCAAAATCTTTAGAGTGTAAAGCCTAATTTATATTTTCTTCTGAATAATATTAGAAATTATGTCATCGATTGCCAGACACTAAGTACAGGTCGCGGCAGCATAACTTCCTTTTTTCAAAACTTAATAAAACGCATTGTATGAATCAGAAGTTTTAATTTGGTTTTTACAATGTTGGAACATACCTAAAGTTTTGTTTTACATAGCTTTAAAGAGCAAATCACGTAGGTGACGTTCCTTATTCTCGATACATTGAGTATACAAATTTCTGGCGTGGCAGCATAACTTCCTTTTTTGATCAGGGGCGATTTGCAATGGCCGGCACGATCTCCCGATTTATCCGCTTGTGATTTTTTTTTCTATTCAGTTTTTTAAAATCCCGTGTTTATGTGAACCGTCCAAAGACCATTTAAGATTTAAAGAACAATATCCAGGAAGAAATTGCCAACATAACACCTGCTATGCTTGAAAGAGTCACGAGAAGCGCCAGAAATCGGTTTACTCAATGTATCGAGAATGGGGGACGTCACCTACGTGATTTGCTCTTCAAAGCTATGTAAAACAAAACTTTAGGTATGTACCAACATTGTAAAAACCAAATTAAAACTCTTTGATTCATACAATGCGTTTTATTAAGTTTTGAAAAAAGGAAGTTATGGCAACTCCCCTCCGAACACTGTTAGACTTAAATAATGTGTGTTTTTGTATTTAGGTTATAATTTAAAAGCTAAGTTTTATATACAGTGTGAATCTCTAACTTGAAATACATTCAATAAATGAAAAACAAGTTATTTTTAGGAAAAATGCTCGGACCCGTCGATAACTATTTTTAGTCGTGCTCTATTCTATGAAAGAAATATTTATACAGAATCTCCCAAATTTAAGATATGACATTATCGATAATTTTTTAAATCAGAACCCCTACCTTTATAAGAGGTCCTATCCTTACGGCGCTACACGAAATCAACACGCTAAGTTGCCACCCACTTTCACCCACCGCGACCAAACTCCCTTACTTGCAAGTGCAGACTTAGGGCTACCTACCACCATAACTATTAGTGGGTGGCAGTGGGTAGTTATGAAGAAAACGATGGATATACAAACACACAGTTTCCTTTTTTATATGTATTAGATATGATTTATTAGTCAGTTAGTCATTTTGTAGCTTATCCTTTGCTTTGCTTTCACTTTTCTTGGCCTCCGTCGGTGAACGTTCAGCCAGGTCTCCCCTTTCCAGACACACGTTGTTATCAACGTGAGCTTCCTCTTAGCGCCTCCCGAAAAATATGTAGTTTTTTTATCGGAGCACTTTACTGATCGGAGGTGAAAAGGAACTGTAGCTTATCCTAAATGTCTTGTTGATGTCGAGCGCCGTGAAGATGGCCTTGCTTAAACCAAAACATGCAACAAATAGTAGTATCTCGCAAACGACACGAAAAAATGGAAAGCAGTTATTAAAACTTGATATGCGCTAAAAAATATTTAAAAAATTAAGGGTGACCGGAGGGGTTTCTACAATACTGAGTGTCTTGCAGTCAATGATGTGATTTCTATCCTGACAAAATAAAGATTAAGCTTCCCCCCCCCCCCCCCCCCCCCCCCCCCCCCCCCCCCCCTTTACCCGCCTCTCGGAAAAAAACTAGTTTTTTACCCGGAGCGCTTCACTGATCGGAGGTCAAAAAGGAACTGTAGCTTATCCTAAATGTCTTGTTGATGTCGTGTAGCGCCGTGAAGATGGGGCCTTAGCTTAAACCAAAAACATGCAACAAATAGTAGTATCTCGCAAACGACACGGAAAAAAATGGAAATTTGGCAGTTATGTAAAACTTGATATGCGCTTAAAAAATACTTTAAAAAAAATTAAGGGTGACCGGAGGGGGTTTCTACAATACTGAGTGTCTTGCAGTCAATGATGTGATTTCTATTACTATCCTGGACAAAATAAAAAGATTAAGCTTTATACTCTGACGATTTTGTGTAGCAATTTTATACACTTTCGCTACCTGGTAACTGCCAAAGCCACGATGATCCAAACTTCTTATTAGCAGTTAGTCCCGTACCCAGTAGAGCTGTCGCAATTACTTTTAAAAAGTAATTCAATTACAATTACCAATTAAGTACTAGAAAGTAAAGTGGAAGTAAATTACGATTACCTTTTACTAGCATGTTTGTTAAAGGTAATTCAATTATCAATTAAAAATAAAAGTACTTAAATATTTTAGCAATTACTCGATTTAAATTACCACATATATTAAACACGATACAATAAACAAATAAAATATTTATACTAATATGCATCAAACGCGCACGCCACACTATTCAAACTACTTTCTCGGCAAGTTCAACATTAAATGACTTTAAAATAAAAATTTCTTTTTATCCTACCCCAAACATCAACAGATTTTTTTACAAAAAAAAGTATAAAAACGGTGGGGGTAAGCATCAATCGAAAATACTAATCGGTGCGGAGGCGGCGTTCGCCGAATTCAAAATGGCTTGCCGTTTTTCAAAATTTTCTTTCTGGCTGGCCAAAATTCCGGTAGTTTTCATAAAGAGAGGTAATTGAATTTTTCCTAGTAACTCAATTATTTATTAGGTAAAAAAAATAATTTCTAAGCAATTAAATTACTTTATAAGTAATCGAATTGCTTTCTAAGTAAAGTGTGTTCAACAATATAGTGCCTACAATAAAAGGGGACTGATGGTGATAATAAACTTCTTAGGTAAAAATATCTCAGGTATTGGCAAGTTTGGGTAAAGAATGCAGGTCAGGATTAAATTTGCAAAAATAATTTTTTAATAGAATCGCATATTAAAGGATATTCACAATAAAATTTAATAAAAATTTTAATATAAATTAAATTTACATTAAAATAAAATTTAGTTCAGTTTCACTGTCAGTGTCGTCTACATTATAACAATAAATAATTATTTTATAATAACATTTAAATATCGATATAAAATTTAAATACATATAATAAATTTTGTCAATTAAAATTAAAGCTATAAGGAATATAATATGTTAGTTCAATTTCATATATTTTCAATATATCAATTCAGTTTCACTATCACTATCGTCGTCTACATTAATTATAAGGGGTTCTATGTTAGTATGAAATGCCCTGTATGAATCCTTCACTTTTATAACATGGTTTATTGTTCTTTTCCAACAATCAGCGTCTGGGTCATTATATTTTGCCGGATTAATGCAATTACAGAAGGACATAATGTAGGTGTAGTATTTTGGGTCCGGACTTTGTTCTTTAGTTTTCTCCACATATGCTCAATCGGGTTGAATACGCAGTAGTAAGGAGGAAGACGAAGAACTGTATGTCCTTTGGGTGCTGCAATTGTGTCACATACATATGTCTTCTGTATGTTAAATGCCCTTAGAACCTCTAAAAGCTGCGTTTTTTATATCCTTCTTCAAAGTAGATGTTGTTTTGGAGCATAAATTCCTGGATTTCCGCTTTTGTATTTGAAGAGCCTGGAACCTTCTTCAATTGGCGACTATGGTAACTGGCATTGTCCATAACTATGACACTATGCGGGGGAATATTTGGCAGTAAAGTGTTTTCGAACCAATCTTCGAACAATTCGGCTGTAGTATCTTGGTGGTAATCCAACGACGAATCTTGAATGTTCTTCGCCGAAAGTCCCAAACTGTTTGGAATCCAACCATCTTCTGATCCAGCATGAATAATCGTGATCCGTTTTCCTTTGTTCGATGGAGCTTTTGATTGGCATCGCACTGTTCCATCGGTCCATCCTTTTGCCGGCGTATCGTGGGTATCATACCAGGTCTCATCCAAATAGATTATTGGTCTTTGTAGAGACCTGTAATCACTTATGGCAGTCAAATATTCAAAACGCCATTGCCTAATCCGTTGGGATTCCATAATAACTTGCCTTTTGTCAATTTTGCAGTATTTGAAACCTAGTTTGGATAAAAGTGTCCATAGGTTTCCAATTGATATCCTTATCTCAGTGGAGCTCCTTAGTCTTGTTTGCAATGATCTGATAGTAGGCACCAACTTGTACCATTTATAGGACATATTTTATTTGGTAATTATTCCGTATCGCTGTTTCGGCTGTTTTAAAAGATTTTTA
Organism: Listronotus oregonensis; assembly: GCA_019359885.1. Lineage (NCBI taxonomy): Eukaryota > Metazoa > Arthropoda > Insecta > Coleoptera > Curculionidae > Listronotus > Listronotus oregonensis. Next base: position 33,407 of record JAHBCN010008575.1, on the reverse strand, counting down.
AAAATTTCTTTTACAGGCTACTTATTTGGATACCATATAATATTAATCCGGTGGGGAAGCTCCAAAAATATGTTTCAATATTTTTTTTATTAAAGCTGTCCTAATCTAACCAGACACCATGACCGCCCATTCTGACCCTACGGAAATCGGCCAGAAAGGGCGGTCATGGTTAGTTCTGGTTAGTTAGGGCAGCTTTTTATTTTTCTTATTTATATTTTAATGTCAAAATGCGGGGACGTATTAGAAAAGACCCCGATTTGGCAGCTTTTTATTTTTCTTATTTATATTTTAATGTGAAAATGCGGGGACGTATTAGAAAAGACCCCGATTTGGCAACACTGCACACTAGAAGTTGCTTGTCATCAAGTGGAGTTTTCGCATTATATGAAGAAAATCAATGGTGATTTTAAATTTTAAAAAAAAAAAAACAAAATATTCAAACATGTTCTTGAAGCTCCCCCACCGGATTATTATTATATGGTATCCACATAAGTAACCTGTAAAAGAAATTTTTAAAAATCTTGTAAAACAGCCGAAACAGCGATACGGAATAATTACCTTTTATTTTACCTGCTCCTTTCGGCCGAAAATACTTATCCAAATACAAGAACCGATCCTGTATGCAAATTTTGACCATAAACAATAAACCGTGACAGACGATCGCAATAAAAGTGGTTTATTACCATCAGTCCCCTTTTATTGTAGGCACTATATTGTTGAACACACTTTAATTGAATTACTTGGGATTTGTAAAAATCAATTACCAATTACGATTACATTATCCTATTAATTGTTAATCCAAATACAATTACCTTTTTCTGAAAGTAATTAAATTAAAGTAACACAATTACTTAGAAGTAATTGAATGCGATTTTTAAATTATTTTAATTCAATTACCGACAGCTTTAATGGCACCAGAAACTTTCTGTTTTTACACTGGCTCTTAGACTATTAGTTTTGTTTTATCTTTTATTTTATACATGTAACCTAGTAAATAATAGAATTTACTTACCCAGGATTCTTTATATGAGAATATTATAAATAAATATAATAAGAGACAAACATAACTAAAATACATTTTCAATTGGACTTATTGTCAAGTAAATTGTGTAAAAAAATTAATTTAATTTCACGTGATGATATTACAACAAAATTAATGTATGCTGCTTAATCAGTAACCATTAGATAATTTGATTTTTTATGTGGGTCAGGGGCTTACACAAAGGTAATAAAGCGATATCACACATAGTTATTATTTATTTTTAATCCTCAAAGCTTATTTAAATTTATATTTAATTTAAACTAATTGTATTAACATGGACGTCGTTAAAAATAACTTTGGTAATTGTCTCGAAAGTTGCCTCCTCTCCGATTTTGACCAAATTTGGTATACAGGGGTTTTTTGGGGTGCTGATTACAAATCGAAAATATTTTTTCGGCAACGTTTCGTTTTTAAAATATTCATCATCAAAGTTGAATATCAAACTAACCTCATTTTCACTATATTTCCCCTTCTTTTTGTAAACAATTCTTGATTTTTACACTAAAGTGGCACACAATATTTTATAAAAACCTTTTAAAACCTTGTATTTTTATTTATTTTACTCCTTTTTCTATTAAATTACGAACTTTCAAGTCCAAAGGCAGCCGCCATATTTGCTTATCAAAACCCTAGTGTATACATGGTTGCGGGCATTTTGAGGCGTGTGAAAGTGGATGTTTGCATTTAAATGGAAAAAAGGTGTAAAATAAATATAAAAATAAGTTTTTTAAAATGTGTTTGTGAAATATTGTGTGCCGATGTGGTGTAAAAATCAATAATTCTGGGCAAAAAGAAGGAGGAATAGTGTAAATAAGGTTACTTTGATTATTAACTTTAATGATTTGAAAACGAAACGTTGCCAAAAAAATATTTTTTTAGATTCGTAATCAGCGCCCCAAAAAACCCCCGTATTCCAAATTTGGTCAAAATCGGAGAGGAAGCAACTTTCGAAACAATTACCATGACTTTTTATACTGGATCGAGTAAAAGTACAGCAACTCTTAAATTTAATATTTTTTTTCGGCGGTATTTTATTTATAGGTATTATAAACGTATCAAATCATACATTATTAGCACTTATTAATGCATGATTTTTTAATAATAATCGATTATAGTATAGGCAACTAAAAATATACAAAACATTGAGCCTATTTGTAACCTTGTCACTCGAATAACAGTCATTAAAGCACCTGTCTAGTTTGTTGCTTAAAATTAAAGTACTTCCCGAAAAAAATAAAAGAAAAATTACAATTTAATAACAACACGGTTACCAAATATTGTAAGTAACTCGCACGAAGTTATAACCCGGTGGTCCGAACCGAACAGTATAGATTTTTCAACGAAATTTGTGTACACGAGGTATGGGGCAGAACTTTTGTCGGCAGAGGGCGCTATTTTTTAGGACGTACTCATTTAAAGTGTTACGCGGGAAGTATTATCTCTGTTTCTTGGACGTTTAGTCCAGTAAATGAAGGGACAAGGCTGTAAATAAATCTGTACAATTTTCCCTTGTGGCGCAATTCTTAGGTCTTCGGAGATGCTTTCGAGCGAAAAAAGTTTATTAACACTAACACTTGGAAAAGGGCTGAAAAAATGGCCCCTCAAGGCCCGAAAATAGGTTTAACGCTAATATCTGCCAAAATATGCGAATTGGAAAATTTTTTTAGACAAAAAAGGAAGACTGTCCTGTAATTTACAAAAATGGTCCCTATATATATATATATATATATATATATAATATATATATATATATATATATATATATATATATATATATATATATATATATATATATATATATATATATATATATATATATATATATATATATATATATATATATATATATATATATATATATATATATATATATATATATATATATATAATATATAAAAATATATATATATATATATATATATATATATATATAAAATATCATATATATATATATATATATATATATATATATATATATATATATATAAAACAGGGTGTAAAAGTATGATGCTCATCATTTTAATGAGCGATAGTGGAGCTCAAAATAAGTCAAAAAGTTTATATGACATATGTACAAAACTTGACAGATTTTTTGTCTAAACGATGTTAAAGTCATGCACTTAAAAGCAGTTATTTCTGTAAACCGTAACAACTGCAAAATTTTGTCTTAATCGCTTATCAGTAGATTCATTTAATATTAAATTAAACTAAATTTTAAATGTTTTAGTCACAAATAAAAAAAAATAATAATTTTTTAACAATTGTTCTCCCAGTTAAAAACTAAAAACAATTGGCAACAGAGCGCTACCTTGACGTAAGGTCAGTCGTTCAAAGAAGCTTACCGATCCGGCCGATATTTTTGTTTGTTTTTGAATCGGGGAAAAAATATGTCGATATGTTTTAAATTCAAGACAAACGTATTGCAAGTGTACCAAAGACTGATGAAAACGGAATGTGTGCGACCAAGAAATCTTATTCTTTAAGCAAAACAAAAAAGTGCTGTTTTAAATCTAATAATTTGTGTTCTTTAAATGGATATTAAGCCTATTCTTATGGTAAGTACAATTATTTTTTAATTACAAATAAACACCAAACAATGATTGTTTTTTACATAAATTTAATATCAAAATAAATTGCAGGAAGTAATTTTTATTATTTGTATGTAAATGAACATCTCCTTAAAAAAAGTGTAAACAGTGCAAAAAACTCACAACAACGTTCGAAGTCGAGAGTCGCTTTAATGAAACAGGCGCGGTGTTGCCAACTTTTTTAAACTTTGAAAGGCCGTATTTCGAAAACAATTAACTTTTGACTCATATGTTCTTGGCTTTTTCGACTTATTTTGAGCTCCTCTATCGCCCATTAAAATCATGAGCATCATACTTTTTACACCCTGTATATATATTTTAAATCTATAGTTTTCGAGATAACGGGACCCAAAAGAAGTCCCCTCATTTCAGCTGCCGCTCTACCGTTAGAATGTCGCTATCTTCATGAATTCACTTTTAAGCGGGCGGACGAATTGTTCCATTACTTGGGCAATAATGTACATTTTTTAATCATCCAAAGTTCATCCGAACGGAAAAACCCGTACCGATCATTGCATATGAGTTTCCAGGGTCCATTCTGATTTTTCTAGAATATTAAAAATGGCGGTTAGTTTTTTTTCTCGATATTTTGAGAGTATCTAATTAATTTATTGACATTTTTTGAAAAAATGGTTTTTTATTAACATTTCTTTTTTATAATGAGACCTTAGCAAGTGTTCAATGATCCCAGAAAATTTCCTTCACCATCTTTCTTGCGTTTTAATTAAAAAATGTTTTGACCAACTGCTTTTTTTAGCCGTTTCCTGAGTTCTAGAAAATCTGTAGAATAAACGCGAATCAAAAACTCATCATCTATTGAAATGCTTTTCAATGCACATCATTTGAAAGCTTAGAGTGTCTAGTTTCAAATGTACTTTTTTCTTTTTAATAAAGTCCAATAATTTTTGAAAAATCAAGGAAATTCATCACACCAGTGACTCACGGACTCACAACTAACCACATCTATCCAGTGTGGAATGTTATGGATTTTTCGACGGCAGTTTTTGCGAAAAATATTGGTGTTGCGAAAAAACTGGTAAGGACTATTTTTGTACATTTCGAAGTGATTTTTATTTTTTGTCCGAACAAAAATTCTCTAATTTGCATATTTTGGCAGATATTCGCAGAAAACTCAGTTTTGTGACTTTAGGGGGCCATTTTCAGCGGGTTCCCACGTCGTGTCGGAATCGTAATAAACTTTTTCTCGCTCGAAAGCATCCGCGAAGACCTAAGAATTGCGTCACAAATGAAAACTGTACAGATTTATTTACAGCTTTGGGTCCTTTCAAGTCTTCAGTTACTGGACTAGTTAATAGATACAATTATTTATTAAAAAGATTTATGATTAATAAACAAAATGAAAAGTCTATAATATATAATTGTTAATTTTTTTAATGAAAACAGAATATTTTACTTTAATAATGCTAGAACTAGATACTAACAAATATATTTAAAAATAACCGAAATTGTACGACTATGTAAACATCATTATCAAATTCAATTATTTATTATTGAAAAACTTACAATTACATTTTTCAGTACTAAAAATTAAAAAATTGTGAAAAAATCTATACTTCGTCTTTGTGTATATGAAAATGAACCCAGATAATAATACACTTTTTTGTCACTAGTGGCGTCAGATGTACCGACTATTATTCTTATTACTCCTTAAGAGAGCTGTCGCAATTACTTTTAAAAAGTAATTCAATTACAATTACCAATTACCAGCGACGGTTTAAGGTTCTACCTGGCCCTATGCGGCAGTAGGTATGGAGCCTTTAGGCCCTACAAGGAGAAGGGGTAAACAAGCGCCGCAGGCGAATTTTTTATTTTTCTTTTTTTGGTTGCCAAGCCATAATTAACTTTTTATTTTTTTTCTAAATTATAAAAAAATTATACAGCTAACAATTTTTATTTTTGATAGCTGTTTGGGTTGGGAGAGAAAATGTTTATTATCAAAGATAATACTACTACGAATAGATGGTTCATTTAAATGGGGCGTTTTGAATCAGTTCGAAGATATCAATGCTTCCGTAAATGCGAATAAAATTAAGTCGGTAACCCCTGCCCCAGCGAAACAAATATAAAATATTTTCATTTGTGACGCAATTATACTTCGTGTCCAGTCCAAAGATATCACTTTGATTCACTATGTAGTCCGCCCCTGGAGTACTAGGTCGTGCACCATGTTTAAAGCATAAAAGGTCCCCCCTCTCCCGCCACCCGCCTGCGATCTGCTCCTTGCTTTCTGCTTCATTCGCTGGTGCTAGTAACGTGCGGCCGCTCGCCACTCGAAACCAACTTTTACGAAAATTTTTAGTGCAAAGCAACAAAGAACTCCATCCACAGGTAGCATATCCATTAATATTTTATTTAGTTTACTGGGTAAGTAAATATAGCATATTTTTAGCTTTATTTTAGCCTTTGGTTGAGAATGGGAAAGTCAAAAAGAAAGAGAGATAGAAGTAGATTATCAGAGAGTCGAAATTCTTTACGAGAGAGACTGGCTTGTTTGGAACGTGAATTAAAAAAGATTAAAAGATATAGTAGATCTCCGTCCAGGCGCACGTCTCGTTCAAGATCGAGACGCCGTTGCCATGGCAAGGGCCGTCTTCCGAGCGAAACGGACTCGCATTATAGCCGCCACTCTGTGAGATCTCGTTACAGCCGAGGCCGTACACCGCGCGTGGCGGATCGGTTGAGAGATGACTCGCCTCCCGTGGTTATAAGCCCGCCGTCGTCGCCGACGGAATCTGGTGGGGCAAAGGGGGAATACCCGAATACATCGAATGGCCACTTCCCGCGCGGTGTGGAATTCGAGGAAAATACAGAGGCGGACTCGGGCGAAAAGCCCACGGATTTAAACTATAATAATGATACTTTAATAATTCACGAGGCCGTTGAATTATCCGAAAATACAATGGAAATCCTTGGTGCAGACCCGGGTCAACCAAGTACTCAAGAATTTAGGCTCCACAATGCTTTGGCCTCGAGATGGTCGCACATCCTGACCTATGGCATACCGTCAGACGAAATAGCTGCTCTTAAGGGAAAGCATTATATCCCAAGCAACTGTGCCTTACTATCGCCTCCCAAGGTGAATCCTGAAATTAGAGCCATCCTGTCGTCTGCACACGTAACCAGAGATGAGACACATTCTGGTTACCAGTCGCAGATTGGCAGTGGCTTAAGCGCCTTGGGTAAAGCTTTAAATGTTATTTTAGAGGACGAGCAAAAGATACCCAAGGAAGTAAGAGAAAATGTTCTTGGTAGCTTGGTTGATTCCGGGCGTATTTTCTCCGATCTATACAATAGCATAACAAAAACAAGACGATATCTCATTACGCCAGTCCTCAATAAAACTGAAAGGAATTAGCAGATAACTGCTCCAGGAGAATACCTGTTTGGACCTGACTTGGGCGAAAGGGCAAAAACGCTAAGTTACTGGAAAAATCCGGACAGGAGTTACGCTCGATTCCTAGCACTTCTCGCCCGTCTTCTCACAATACTTCGGGTCTCTTGACCAAAAAAGAGGGGGGGGAGGGTGACCATAAAACCCAATGCTCATTTAAACAGGTATCGCCCTGTCCACCACAGGCGGGAGGTGAGGCACCCCAAAGGGCAGTACCCCCGAAACAGAACCGGAACAATCGCCAGAAAAGATATTAGAGGTAAGTAACGAAGTTTTTGGACGCTTAAGGTTGTTTTTTGATTCCTGTAAACATACATCAAATACTACAGTATTATCCTGGATTAAAGGGTACAAAATCCCATTTAAAAGCCCACCTTATAGTAAACAAAAAGGTTCTAAACAATAATTTTGCTCACGTGGAATACCCTTTAGTGAAATCAGCTGTGTCTGATTTACTAAAGCTGGGAGCTGTCCTTAAATGTAAACCTTCTGCTGGCCAATTCATATCACCTATTTTCCTTACAGATAAATCTAATGGTGAGAAAAGATTCATCCTAAACCTGAAAAGACTTAATGAGTTTGTGGAATGTCCACACTTTAAGATGGATGACTTACGAACTGCGGTTAAACCACCTACCGGGGTGCATTCAACAACTATTGATCTCAAAGACGCATATTTTTTGATACCATTGGGGAAAAAAGCCATCAGAGATACCTTACTTTTGAGTTTGATGGACAACGCTATCAATTTATTCCTTCCCTTTGGTCTGAGTTCCCAGCACCGTTTTGCTTTACCAAATTACTTAAACCGGTAGTCGAAAAAAATTCGATCATTAAATATCACTGTTGTTAACTATCTGGACGACTTTCTTATTTTCGGGGAGTCATATGATATTTGCCGTTCCAATACCTTTACAGCCATAGAGTTTTTAAAATCACTGGGATTTATCATTAATTCTGGGGAAAAGCGGGGTCTTGCACCAAGAAATTACAAAAAAATTCCTTGGTTTTAATGATAAAACAGACTAGTCTAAAGATAGTATTCCCTGATTCAAAGAAGGAGCAAATTGGGAGTTTTCATTAAATTTTAAACACAAGACGGGTTGCAAAATCCGGGAACTGGCCAAATTTATAGGTATTTTGATAGCGGCGTGTCCAGCCGTTAAGTAGGGTTTTTTATAAAAAAAGCTCTAGAAAGGGAGAAGTTTTGGCCCTGCAGAGAAATAACCTGGATTATAATTCAAGGATGGTACTACCTGACTACCTTAAAGCGGATATATCCTGGTGGCACAAAAAAATATATCTGTAGCATATAACGATATCAGATACGACAATTTTCAGTTAGAAATATACACCGACGCCTCCCTCACGGGTTGGGGCGCCCTTGTAAATCTAACAAAACCCATGGTTACTGGTCCTTGACACAGCAAACTAGACATATAAATTACTTAGAGCTGCAGGCTATCCCTACGGACTCCAGTGCTACGCTAAAGACCTTTAAGAGTTGCAATATTTTAATACGATGCGATAACACCACGGCCATATTTTTTACATAAATAGGATGGGGAGCATACAGTTTCGGGAGTTTTTGCACATTATCCAAGGAAATCTGGCAGTGGTGTGAAGAAAGAGACCTTTGGTTATTTGCGTCGTATATTGCTAAAAAAATAATACTGTAGCAGACAAAGAGTCTCGAAAACTGAGCCATGAAACTGAGTGGTCATTATCTCGGACTGCCTTTAACAAATTGGTTGAATCGTTTGGAACTCCACTATAGATTTGTTTGTTTACAAAACAATAACAAATGCGACAGGTATGTTTCATGGTATAAAGATCCAGGTTCTATAGCAGTCGATGCCTTTACGGTAGACTGGTCTCCCTTCTATTTTTATCCCTTTTTCCTCCATTTACCCTAATCCCGTACCTTGCAAAAAATAATCCAGGATAATGCTGAAGGTATTATTGTGGCCCACTGGCCGATAACCATGGTACCCTTTTTCAAAAACTCAAAATTGGGGATGAAGATATTTACAACCTTCCCCCACACTTACTCTCATCTCCATTTTTTAGGCAAAAATCCTCTCTGCAGGACCCTTACCCTGAGGGGAAGTTTTCCGGAAAGCTTTTTTGAACAAAGGAATACCAGATACCGCTATAACTAAATAATGTCCCCCATAACAGAATCAACATTACGACAGTATGACAGCACTTATCGTTTGTGGTGGGTGTTTTGCCTGAAGAATGGTAGCCCATGTTTGACCCTACAGTCAACGAAGTTATTCATTTCTTCAATCTCTAAGGACAAGAACAATAATAAATATGGAACATTCAATTCACACGTCTCGGCCCTATCTTTAATTTGCCCTTTTAGATATTGGGACCAACCATATCTAAGACGTTTTAAAAGGCTTATCCCGACTACGACCGTCTCGTCCAAAGTATAACATTACTTGGGACCCTGCACCAGTGCTGCACTTTATCGAAAACTTAAGCCATCCACTTAGCCTTCCGAAGCTTGCTCAAAAAAATTAATTACACTACTGGGTCTTATAACCGGAGAAAGGTTGCAAACCATATCTCTCATTCGATTTTTAAATATTCATCAGGGGTCCTTCTGAGATTACTATCCGCATCACTGATCAAACCAAGACAAGCCATATTAGAAACCTTTATCCGAGCTTACACATCCCCTTTTACCAAGAAAGACCCAGCCTTTGTGTCGCCAGCACTCTGAACGAATACATAGAGCAAACGAAACCCCCCAGAAAACCAGAATCCGATTTTTTTATTTCTGTCCACCAAAAAACCATACCTTCCTGCATCTAAGGATACTCTAAGTAGGTGGGTTAAACAAAAAGCTTTCCTCAGCGGGAGTCGATACTTTCAATTTTAAGTCCCATTCGGTGAGGCACGCCTCAACATCAGCAGCATCAAGGGAATTTCTGTCGACATAATTTGTAAGACAAAACCGGGTGGTCACAAGGTTCCACCCTTTGCTAAGTTCTACAATAGACCAGGCCCCTACGGATAATATGTTTGCACATAGTATCTTAGACTTGATTTAGAAAAAAAGATTTGATTATTTTGTACCTATTAAAATTACTTACAACGTTTATGTCCAAAAATGATACTTTAGGTGAAAAATGTTCACACTATTTTTTGTTTCAAAAACGAATATATGTGATATTCGAACTTTACTTCCTTTTCTACTCACTAACTTTGCAACCTCACATCATACTAGGACTTTAAACATCTACAATGAATCAAAGGAATCTTCGGACTGGACACGGAAAACAAAACGAACTTACCTAAAGGGTGAAGTTCGATCGTAATTATACGAGGGTCCAGTCCGAAGATATCACTTCCCACACCCCCCCTACCCTGATTATGATGATGATGGTTGCAAACACATATACAGCTTTAAACGAATGAAGCAGAAAGCAAGGAGCAGATCGCAGGCGGGTGGCGGGAAGAGGGGGACCTTTATGCTTTAAACATGGTGCACGACCTAGTACTCCAGGGGCGGACTACATAGTAATCAAAGTGATATCTTCGGACTGGACCCGTAAAATTTTTTCGATCGAACTTCACTTCAGGTAAGTTCGTTTGATCGATTAATTATTGCCAATGTCTGTCGCTTGTACCTTATTCGGAACACGAAGTAGCGAAAGCGGGCGGCTAAACGGATTGTGTTTTTCCTACTCGCGTTTCATCACGCCAATAGTAAAGGCCTGCCGGCAACACTGTTTAACTTTCGTTCAAGGATAGCGCGAAAATCTCTCGATAGACATCGGCTCGCGTTAGCCAAAGTCCATTAGGGGTATCAAAAATATAGCATTGAATGGTTCATCTTATCCGTAGTAGTATTATCTTTGTTATTATTTAGTAAATAAAAATTAATCCAAAACATATTTTTTTAAAAGTCTTTAGTTGTAGGAGGGAGTATTTCGGTGAAGTGTTAGGTAAAAATAAATGCAATATAATTTTGTGAAGAATTTTATAGTTGAATGAAATATAAGGCAAAAACATAAAAAATAGACTTTTTTATCAACAAAACTAAAAATCTGTAAATACAAAAATAAATTTAAAAATAACTAATAAAAAACATAACATATTTGAAGATCAAAATATGTTAAACGCTAAAACAATGATAAAGACTAAATAATGGAATCACAAATCACTTTGAAGGTTTCAATCCGAAATTTTTCGTTTCTGCATAACATTACTTCATCTGTAATTGTACTTTCATCAAAAAATAATTTGCTGTTCCTTTTTCTACTATTCTCATCTTCATATCGAATTTTATTACCATTACTATTGGAATTAAGTAAATTAGCTGCTTTATTTTCTATAGAGGTAAAAAGATTATTCCGAAAATTGTTGACGAAAGTAACAAGTGACTTTAGCAAATTCGCAGCATCAGACAAATTAAGGGTTGGATCTTCCAATGCTTTGCTAGTGGCATTACACCGCTCTAAAAGTTTTGACCACATTATAGTTAAGAGAGCTGTTTCATATTTATTCAATTTTTTGAACAAGCTTGATGCTTCACCCTTAGTTCCTGATTTTTCATAAAGATCATTAGAAATGTCTAAGAACACAGAACACAGAATTATAATTAATATGTAGTGCTTTAACTGCTTCAGCTCTAGCTGACCATCTCGTATCTACAACTCTTTTAACTGATACTTCACAGCGACTTGACATTAAGTCTTTCGAATATTTCTTGTACATTACCAAAAAAGTTAGTCGCTTGTAAGCAAGATTCGCTGGCAAAGTTAATAACCGAGTAAAGAGAATGATTTGAACATGGAATATAAATTGCCGTTGGTGACGTTTCTTTAATTTTTGTAAAGTGCAAAACTCGTGACTATCTAAGTTCACGGAATCTTACCGCTACAGAACAGTGTTGCTATTGGTGAAAATCCATTACCAATTACGATTACATTATCCTATTAATGATAATCCAAATACAATTACCTTTTTCGGAAAGTTATTGAATTAAAGTAATTTAATTACTGAGAAGTAATTGAATACGAGTTTTCAATTATTTTAATTGAATTACCGACGTGATTGATCAATCTAAAGAAATAATGTAATGAAATATAAATAATTGTTGATTGTAATAGTAGGTAGCGTGGTCTTACGGAGGTTAAAGTACATACTTGGTAAGTAAAAAAAATGTCTTCAATAGTTCTGTTTTTTTTTAAGTCAAAAAACGACATCGCCTTAATATACAGTAAAGAGTCCGTTAATACAAGGCTTAAGCAAAATACTTGAATTTCTTAAACAGCCACTACCCTTTTAAAATAATCTTTTGTTCCCCATTCCCATAAAATTGTAATTTAAAAAATAAGTTTATTTTGGATACCATAAGGGCTACGTGCCGCTTTATATTTAAGGTTTGTTTGCTTAAGTTATCAATTACTTATGGAATTAAATTTACCAACTACATAAAAGAATATGTTTTACAATATAATTAAAACATTTCTTTATTTGCAATACTATATATTGGGTACAACAATTTTTAAAAAAGGTGTAAATAAAATATTTATTTAAACATTATTTCTTTAAAAAAATCTCATTAATATCTTTTGTAAAGGAAACTATAATTTCATAAAAACGTCTGAGCCCACTATGAGGTCCATGCTAACGGATCATCTCGAATATCATTTCTATATAACTTTTGGCCTTGTGCTAACCTTTCAGCAAATAATGAAACTAGGGGATCCATGCCTACAAAAGATGTTTAATGTTTCATTTTAATTAAAAGCATTTTAAATAATATCAGTGAAAAAAAAGTAAAATAACTAATAATAAGATCAGTAGGTCTGTTTGTTATCAAGTACAGTGTAGGACAGGGTAGGAAAGTGTAGGACTTAAAAGTGGAACCAAGTGTAAATAAGTTCCGTATTTGGTTTTTATATCAAACGCCTTTTAGCGGCTTTATGGTTATGTTTATAAACAAACAACTTCATGTCTTGTAAAAAGGCATCCAACTTCACTACTCGAGAGTTAGAGTCAGTAAGAACAACTAGTTTACACCAGAATTCATACCGAACACCTAGTCCTAAATTACACTGACAATAACAAACGGTTTATTCACAAAAAAGGGTAAAATAGTGTACACTAATTCTGGATAACAAACAGACCTAGTGGGTGTTTTTCGATTACCGCACAAAAGCATTGAGTGTTTCAACTACCGCACTGCTTCGCATAACCGGTTGCGGTATTATGCTGTATTAATGCGCACTGTGCTCTGTAGTTAAAAAACACCCACTAAGTGTATCTTAAGGGTTAAGGATGTGTATGGAGATCGAGACGCAGTCGAGAGACAACACTATATGAGCGGAAGAGCGATATTAAGTTTATCTTACCACAAGAAGTAACCGAGACAACTTCATCATCTTTTATAAAGAATGCCACAAACTTTAATGCTTCTACATCTCCAGTGTAAATAATATCATCATAATCACCATGTCCTGCATATCGAAAACCTTTGCCAAACAGCATTGTCCAGAAATAGGGCACGGTCTTTATTGGTTCCGGTTTATCCAACATTTTTAGTGCCGCGTGTTTGCCATGGTAGTGAGCCAACCCATAATGACCTAATATAAATTATAAGAATATGAAATAATTTTTTTTGGTTTTAATTTTCTAATGTAACAAAAAAAGGTAAATACCTATTTATACAGATTGTTTAAAAAGACGCAGCAACATTTAAGTGGGTGATTTCTTAGGTCATTTTATGAAGAAATGTTAATTTTTCTTAAATAATTCTAAAATATTTGTACATTTTTTTAAAATTTGATAGTGTTGTTAGTCTAACTTGATAAACATCATTAGGCTTATTAAAGTCAGAGGGGGGAGCGAGCACCTTAACCAACTTTTTTGAAAAGAAAATGTACACCGCTGACTTTAAATTTCGATATTTTATAAGATAAAGCTACGAAAATTGTATCTCTTAAATTTTCGTCGTATCGCTTCGTTTACAAGATGAACATAAAAACCATTTTATTGCATGTGCATTTGGTATACAAATATATTTATAACATAAAGTTGTATTTTTAAAGGCTTTATCTCAAAAAAATATCGACATTAAATTAAAGTCAGTGGCGTACCTTTTTTGTCAATAAATTAGGTTAACTCGACGCCACTGGACTTACTAATTTTATTCTAGTTAGGGCCCCTTGTTTCTACAAACAATGTTACCAATTTTCAAAAAATTCGATATAAAAATATTTCAACTATTTTTTAAAAACCTTTATGTAAAAAAATACCACCCTTTACAGTTATTCATTTTAAAGTAAACAGGGCTTTATTTTTGAACTTCCCTGTACTTTTTTAAAAAACGAATATAGCCATTTAGTGTATTTTTTTCCGTAGAATTTAATAATCTAATCAGAAAATACCCCGTATATTTTTATATTAATAGATAGAAATTTTCACGAGGAATTCGGTGATATAAGGGTTGCTGGGTTTATTTCCTGCGGTTCTGCTGCAATTGTCTAAAAACAGCATGATACTATAAGGATAGTTTCACCTGAAAAAACCCGGCTGCCACAGGTCACAGGTGCTTATTTGTCAAAGTCAAGAAATTTAAAAATACGTTTATTACTTTTTGGAGTAGTTTTATAATGAGGTTTTCATCAGAAGAACGGCTTCAAATTATAACTCTCTATTATAAATGTGGAGAAAACGCCAGGGAATCACCGAAACATATCAGTAAAAACGATATTAAAACTGAATGTCTTATTCGAAGAAACAAAACCGTTACACATTAGAAAAAGGACTAAAATGAGAAAAAGAAACCGGGATCGTGCTATTCTAAATTATTTTACTTTGTATCCCATGAAGTCAATTACTGACGCAGTTAGAGACTTGAGGTATGGCCCTGCAAGAAGAAGAGTAACCTATGCGACGGTTTAGAGAACACTGAAATATTTTAAGTATCTTCCATATCACGTTCTTCCAGTGCAGCTTTTGACACGTGAACAAAAGGAACTTCGCTTTCAATTTGTTTTCCAAATTTTAATCCATGAACAAAATAACGATCCCACCCTGTTTTAAACGATTCTTTGGATGGATGAAGCTACGTTCACTACATCGGGAATGTTTAACCGACGCAATACGCACAGCTGGGCAAGACAAAATCCCAGGAAATTTCAAGAGATTAAATACCAAGGGAGGTCTTTTTGTCATGTCTGGTGTGGTGTGCTTAACAATAGAATTGTCGATCCAATATTCTATGAGGGATCCTTAACTGGAGAAAGATATCTCAATCTTCTTGAAAACGATATTGAGGACATTCTAGAAGAATTGCCACTCGAAAAGTATCGCAAGATAATTTGGCAACAAGACGGAGCGCCGCCCCATGCTGTTCGTCAAGTTGTACAGTATCTCATTCGCCGATACAATCAGTGGATTGGACGTTATGGCACTATTAGATGGCCTCCTAATAGTCCAGATATTACAATTTTGGACACTTTTCTATGGGGTCACTTGAAGGAAGTCGTTTGCCAAAATGGGAACACAAACACGGAAGAAATGAGAGAAAAATTGTAAATGAAATCAATCGTCTTAACCAAGAACCTCAAATAATATCGGCGAGCTTAGAAGGGCTATGGAGGGGTTATAGATCATGTTTCGAAAATAACTGGGTCATATAAAACATTTAATTTATTAGTAATATTATAATTTTTCCTATAAGTGTTCTTATTACCACCATATTTTACCTCGTATTGTATTTTAATTTTTTCCGTTTATTGTAAATTTGCTGCTTGGTTTAGAAATTGGTATATCATATCATTTTTAGCATATAATACAATTTAAAACCGTTCTTCTGATGAAACCCTCATTATAAAACTACTCCAAAAAGTAATAAACGTATTTTTAAAATTCTTGACTTTGACAAATAAGCACCTGTGACCTGTTGCAGCCAGGTTTTTTCAGGTGAAACTATCCTTATAGTATCATGCAGTTTTTAGACAATTGCAGCAAAACCGCAGGAAATAAGCCCAGCAACCCCTATATCACTCGTGCTGTAACTCTTTTGTTTTTGTTTCAAATGTTTTTTTGGATTAGATTATTGAATTCTACGGAAAAAAATACACGAAATAGCTATATTGGTTTTTTAAAAAAGTACAGGAAAGTTCAAAAATAAAGCCCTGTTTACTTTAAAATGAATAACCCTGTACATATTTTTGTTGAGCCCGTATGCCTTGTTTAAGTTACTAAATGATGTGCGCTTAAAGAAGATACGATTAACCTAGGGAAACATCAACAGTGCATTTATTTTCTTAAGAAAAAAGTTTTTTTTAAGTCAAAAAACGACATCGCCTTAATATACAGTAAAGAGCGGCAACACTCACCAATAATTATATTATCAACTTACCAATGGCCACCTTTTTGTTATTATAAGACCAAACTGGTGAATAGGCAATGTCACCTCCTGCATATACATTGGGAATATTCGTTTGCATGAATTCGTTAGTCTCTATCGAACCATCTGGTCGTAAATGGATCCCGGAGCCCTTCAAGAAATCAGTAAAATAATCACTTCCAATTCCAGAAAATAGTATATCACATTTTAGTATTTGTCCATCGTTTAATTCAACGCTTGATACTGCTCCTCGATCATTAGCATTGATTTTCTTAATACCTGAAATAAATAATTTTTACTAAATAACGATGCTGTTATTACAGCACCATAAAATTAAGTATATACCGAGTGGTGCGTCGCCGAGCGGAACATAGGAAATCCCATGTAAATTTTAAGGGGTACATTTTACAAAAAAAATGTAAGATAACTTTTTGAAAAGACCAATTTGACAAACCCTCGTGCCAAGTTTCAAAAAAATGTAATAAGCGAATCTTGAATTATTCAATTAAATGTAATTGCAAAATTACCAAATTTTCGGTTCAGCCACCAGCAAACAATTTGTTATAAGGCTCTGTCAAATCTACATACATACATACAAGAAATGTTTTTTTTTTCGTGTCATCAATCTCACGACCATTACATTCAAAGTAAAAGACACGTTAACATTATTTTTTTATCAAACCTTTTATTTAATGTAACAATTAAGTTTAACTAATAACAATTACTACTATCAATCATTGAAAAAATAATTTTATCATACTAAAATTTAATTAATCGAATAACAGTATCTAAAATATTTTCAATTTATTTTTCCATCAAGCCTATCTGGTCAATTTCAACCATTAAACCTATTGTCAGTAAATTCGAGTTAAAAGCCATCGCAAGAAATAATTCTAAATATTTAATTCAGAAGATCGAAAATTGATCCAAATAAGAGAGAACTGAACTCTTGAAATTGAATTGTGAAAAAATAAAATGAAATAAAATACAATAACTTTTTTAAAAATAATAGAGAATTACATAAAAACATTAATTAATCAAATGTTCAACCCCCCATTAACAGCTAAACAATATCTCAGCTGATCATAAATTTATTTCTAACGTTGCTAAGTTGATATTGCAAAATTTTATTACATTCTAACGAAATAGCGTTTTGTAGACACTTTTTAAGTGACCCCACAGAAAAAGGTCATTCGGTGAAAGATCAGGTGACCTGGCTGGCCAAAGTATCCTTTACCGTGGACCAATAATATTGCCATTAAAAGCATTTTCCAGGTACTCTCTAACCATACGGGCCATCCATTTGGTACCAGATCATTTGATCTTCTCGAACAACTTCTTCCAAGGCGGGTCCAATTTGATTTTGAAATAAGTCTAAATAGGTTTCTGCTGTCAGGTTATAGTCCATAAAAAAGGGCCCAATGATATGGTGTCCGATAATTCCCACGAATACATTTGTTTTTTGGGAATATTGTGTCCGAGTATGAACAAAGCGATGTCCATTTTCTTCGCTTCGATACCGGCAATACTGAACATTTGGTTCATTGTTGAGGGTGAATGTACATTCATCGGTAAAACAAATATTTTTAAAAAAAATTCTATCGTTATTTGCTCTTTTCATCATGTTAGAACAAAATGCCATTTTTCGCTCTTCATCTCCTTCCTGCAGCTCTTGATGTTTTTCGAATTTATACGAATAATATTTGTGTTTTTTCAAAATGCGCGTTGCCCAAGTCCTCCACACTTAGTAGAATATTGTGATCTCGGTTCTCTCTTTCTTCGGCTCTATTTTCGATATCCTGAGTTAACATTTACAATTATTTATTACGGTACCTTTGGACTCAAACGTACTGACAATACGTATATTAGTTGAAATGGAGGGAATGGGCTTGGTGGGGAAATAAACTGAAAACATTTCAGCTACTGCTCTAAAACTGTTTCCCGCATAATGCCACCTAATTATGGATATTTTTTCGTCGATTGAATAATTCATATTTTTTTCCAATACCGACTGTCACTGATTTATTGACATTTTTCTTTATGTCAGGGATAATATTCATTTTACTGGTGCCTGTTTGGTTTTACCTGAACCGAAAATTTGGTAATTTTGCAATTAGGTACATTTAATTGAATAATTCAAGATTCGCTTATTAAAATTTTTTGAAACTTGGCACGAGGGCTTGTCAGATTGGTCTCATCAAAAAGTTATCTTACATTTTTTCTGTAAATGTACAGGGGAGCCAATAATTGACACCCTTAAAATTTACTATGTTCCGCTCGGCGACCCCCCTTCCGGTATAAAAAAGTTAGTAATAATAAGTATCTTATGTTAGTAATGCAGTAGTTATAAAATGGAGCCCAACTAAATCATGGAGATGACAAAAAGTCTTCGACCGTAGGTTCGGCTTTAACCACATTTGGGTAAAATAGCGCCTTCGGCCATTTATTCCGTTCCGGCCAAATATAGCTGATAATTCGATGAAGCCAAAGATTTGCATTCAAGCGCCGAACACAGAGAAACGTACAGATTTATTCACTTCGAACATATACCTAGTAGAAAGTCTACAATCTTTCTCTCTCGCGCGCGTTCTGTTTGGCAGTGGGGAGGTATATCGATATATAAGAGTGCTGCACCCGGTGCTTCTTTCTTACAAAACTGTCGGTGGTTTTCTCGCAAAAAATGATATTTTTAAGAGGTATTTAAAAGTTGCAAAAATTTTAGTTATTGAAAATAAAAACCTGTGCGACTGCATCTGAACAAATTTAGATTTCTCTAATTTAAAAAGCGCGCGTGTCAATATCCGGGTGGGCAGATTTAAATTTTTCTAATAAGGAGAGTTTATGCACTGTATGCATACTTTGTTTAGCTCTTTTATATGTTTTTGCCTAAATTTTAAATGCAATGTATTTTAATACAAAATATTATTTATTTGGGTAGACTATATCTACCTCGTCTACTCCTAAGCTTCGGCAATGTCAATAAAGTAAATTACTTACCATTATTTGGTATAAACTTCACACCCTTATCCAAAAACATTTTTAGGATTGCAGCACCAATGCGTTCACCCCAGATACTTCGAAAAGGCACATTTCCTCTAGCAATAACAGTAACGCTCTTTACTTTGTTCACGCAGTAACTTGCAGCTTCCATTCCAATGAAGCTTGAACCAATAACCACAACCTCGGCTTCTTCATTTAATAGTGGAAACACATACCTAAAAATTTAAATTGGCTTTTGATAACTTAAAGTGGTACGTACCCTTGGTGACCTCCATAACTTAAAGTAATTATCAGTGACTCATCGTAAGTAGGTATACAAACAAAAGGTTTTCTTTGAAACTTTATTGCTTTGAACTTCAATCTTTCACTAAAATAGCTTGTTAATACACGTATGAAATTAAAAGATAATAGAGAAAACGTAAATTTAAAGAAAAATTAAATACGCTAACATATCCTCTATCTAAACCTCGATCAGTGAAAAATTACTTTGAATTTTGTGTAGGATCCGAATATGTAACAAAAAATAGGTTGTTCTATTTAAAATTACAATGTTGGTTTCGGTTAGATCTGGCAACGTTGCACTTGCCAAAATATTTTGAAAATGTAGGTTATCACCTGTTATGGCCGTGTACCAACTTCCAAAAAGTTTTTTTGGTTCTCCAGAACTTTTAATAGGACACTCAACGTGAATAATATGTCTTGCATTACCCCCAGAAAATAAAATTATCTACACCACTGACTGACAAATCCACTGTTTAATTTATTGACAACCTTTATGTACATCTTGTATTTGACACGATCTCTCAACAGCGATGAACTCTTTATCCTGACATAGTATAGTATTTTTCAAGATATAAAAAAATGACTAAAAGTCTCGACTGCTTCTGAGTGCAGTAAAAACCCTCGAAAATAGCATTTTATGGTACTATTAGGGTAGGTTGACCTAATTATCGCACCCGACCGAACAGGGTCGTATTTCTACCTGACTGGAATAATATATAAGTATTCATGATGTCCTATTTGCCCCAGGTTATATCTAAACGTATAGGGTAAAGTGCGGACCTGAACTATTCTCACCTCTGTTGGCATGGCCATAAAGGATCACTTTCGAGGATTTTTATTGCGGTCGGAGATATTTGATATGTTTAGTCATTTTCTTATATCTTGAAAAATACTATACCACTAATTTAATTATATTTATTATTCCATTGCTGATGGTTTTTTAATACTTACTTTGCATCCTCATAGTCCTTTAAAACACACACATTCTTGCTGTCCGCTCCGGGAACATTCGGTTTGCGTGGATTACACCCAGTTGCTATAAAAAGTTTATCATATTGTAACTTCCTGCCGTCAGCTAATGTTACCGTATTTAAAGACGTATCCACTGCTGTTGCTGCATTTCCCTAAAATGTAACAAGAAACATATACTTATAAATTTTGTAGGACCTATAAAGCTAAATAGGCCCCTTGCACATATTATTTTATTGACTAAAAAGAACTGTTTATACCTAATAACAGTCCCATCAATTTTCTTTTTAATTCTGAACATAACTATGCAATAAAAAACGCCCGCGTTAAAACAATATAATATGTGTATCTAAAAGCCGCGTGACGTCACAAGGCACAAAATATATGCGCAAGGGGCCTATTTCACTAGGCGGTCAGAGGCAGCATTGTCACATTTATTTAGGGAATCTATGTCGTTTAAAATTAAAATCTAGTCATAATTTATTGACGTAATTGTACATTATTTGAGTTATTTTTTCAATACAACAACTTACACAAAGAAACATAATGACTTTTACATTTTTTGTTAGTCCTTTCAGATTAGTTAATCAGAACTAAATAACAATCTTAAATCATGACCAAAAGCGTTATAACCAACCTTAATAACATCGATTCCATTGTCTTTGTAAAATTTGTCATCTCTAAATTCGGCCTTCCTAATGTCAAAGTCCATCGCTTTACTAACTTTAACTCGATCATAAGGCAAATAGTTTTCTTTGCAAAGTAAAGTTATGTCGCCTTGAAAACCTAAAATTAAAAGCCCATATTATACAAAAATATAGGGTTATAAATGGTGTCCCAATAGTAACTTCTAAAACTTAGATTTATGTTCTATACATATATTCTAACAATTTGCTCCCAATTCTATCCTTAATTCTGGCATTTTCAAAGTTGCTTTTGTTCCTCATCAGAGCTGTCAAAACTTGAAGTACTTCAAGTAAAATTTTACTTAAAGTACTTTTTTGTACTTCAAGTATTTTACTTCAAGTACTTTTTCTCAGAAGGTACTTGTACTTGTACTTGATTAGTTTTTATGAAGAGACTTGGATTTTTACTTGATTTGACCAAGTAAATTACTTGAAGTTTTTATTTAAGTACTTGAAGTAAGAAAAAAAAGTATTTTATAAATACTTTAAGTAAAGAAAGTACTTTAAGTAAATAAAAGTACTTGAAGTAAAAACAATACTTCAGTAAAATAAAAAGTACTTGAAGTAAAAAATCAACCAAGTACTTGAATTTACACGCCTTAGATAATCGTACAAACAAGTTAAAACAAGAAATACGCACAACCGCTGCTGTTTCTATTGTATTGCATTACAGCGCTCATTTGAATTGGATCCAACAGCAAGACAAGTGTAACCAGTGTAAAATCCTTTATTTTGATACCCAATTTGTTATATTTAATAATGATTACTAACAGCCATTTTCATGACAATTTTATTATCGAACGCATTCAGGATACGAAACAGTTTCCAAATCACTCCCAAAAATGTCAAAAACGTGACAGTTCAAGAATATTCTATTGGGGCGATTTGACGTTTGATGGAGCGGTTCCCCAACTATTTCATATTGCGAATGCGTTCATTATTACCTTCATTTGAACGAAAACCCCTGTATTTTAATAGGCAACTTAAACAAAATTTTCACTAATAAAATGGAAACGACATCAAAATTGAAGGTAGGTTGTTATGACTTGATTTTGTGTTGATGGGAAATTAAAATATTTCCCAAGAATAGGTTTTGGGTGCCAACCTGCTGAGGCACCCATATGAAAACACTCGCTTTTGACAGATGTATCGGATGCCAACGGTTGCCAACGCCAACCCGTTGGCAACCACAGGGAAAAACCCATTTTGGGAAAAACCAATATTTCCTATAATAGGCCCAAGCGCTCACCCGAGTACGACATTGTAGACCTATTGCCATAAATTTACATAAGTTACATACATTATTTCGGACATTGGATGCATAAGATCCCGACTTAAAACGGGACACTTAGCAACCCTACTTGTTTTCTTAACTACAGTTTTTACGACTGGTCTACTTTCCAATGACGTACCGCTCAGTTCTTAAAGCTTTTAGGAGTTGTTGAAAAACCCCGTTTTGAGGAATAAACCCTCTAACTTCCTTACAAAAAATACTACTCAAGTATAATTTGTTTTACTTGAAGTACTTTTAATTACTTCAAGTACTTTTATATACTTCAAGTTCTTTGGTTTACTTCAAGTACTTTGGTGTACTTCAAGTACTTTGTTTTACTTCAAGTACTTTGTTTTACTTCAAGTACTTTGTTTTACTTCAAGTACTTTGGTTTACTTCAAGTACTTGGATTGACTTCAAGTAAAATACTTGGGTGGTACTTCAAGTACTTTTTCAATTTACTTGAAAATGCAAGTACAATTTAATGAATACTTGGTACTTGTACTTGAAGTAATTTTTAAAAAATCTAAAACTTGGTACTTGTATTTGAAGTACTATTTAAGAGTACTTTGACAGCTCTATTCCTCATAAAATACCGTAATTTATATGTAAGATCAAGCCTATCAAGCGTCTTAATACATAGAAATACTTTGGAGTGGATGGCATACCCGCAATTACCTTAATCAAATATACTGCCGAACTTGCACCTTTCTAAACTGACTTTTTTGAATTTCTTATGATACGAGCATTTTTAGGAGAGCGGAAAGCCACGTGTTTGCAACCCACCCACAAGAAAGAATCTCAAACTTCCTTTTCTAACTATGGACCTATATATCTCTTTATCAGTTGTTTGCAACCTATAGAAAAATTCATTAATTCTCAAAATACTAAGCCAAGTAGTTTTTGAGATATTTAGTTTGGAAAATCACTCATTTATCTACTGATAAATGATTCATTCACTCATTCTTTGTCTTATCGAAATTATGTAGCACTTTCCGAGCGAGTGGAAACTTGAAATTTGGTATATAAGGTAGGTTTTAAAACACAAGCAAAGAAAAAAATCTGAAAACAGCACGTTTTTACTTGAAACGCCCTGAAGAATTACAGAATTTGTCTTCCTAATAACTAAAACTGTTAAAAAAATTATATTCGGAGAAGAATAACTACTTCTTCTTGGTCATTTTTCCATTCATTGAACCCAGAAAAAGGAGCAAGAGATTGGATCAAAAACAATTATGGCAAGTTTTTTGCTGATCTGTATTAATGAAAAAAAAGCATTACTTAATACAGAAAGATGAGTAGGAAACTTGCCAAGTCAAAAAAAGATTTGGTTTAATTTTAGATCTCAGTAGTTTAGGAAGCCTAGAATTGTGGATAGAAACCTGGCCCTTATTTTACATAAATGTTTGATTATTTATATCTTCCCCATTTTTAAATCAGTTTCCTAAATAAGGCGAAAGTTTTGCATTTTATAGATATTTATTTGAGTCTTTTCTTATAAAATCACATTACCACATTGTTTCAAGCGCTCTTTATTAAGAAACTTTATTATGTTACCTTCTTGTCTTAAAACCTCCACACATGTAGCACCTGCTGGTCCACCTCCAATAACCACTATCCTTTCTTTTTCAGAATTATTTTTTCTAACCATGGGTTTTATTCGTTTGTTTGTCTTCAACTCGGCCCTTTTCGCTCTTACCCTCACATTGTCATTTTCTATAGTTACTTTGTAACATGGTAAGGAGTCAAGACCTCAAATTAAAAAAAAATGTCGATAATAAGCCTCCTGAACATATTTTTTATTGATTCAAAATATCTTTTTATAGCTATATAACACTATGGCTAAATATTTTTCTACATGATATTTTATAACATATACTAAACGCAAAACAATTTCCGATGCACGTCATATGCTTTTCGTGACGTATGTAATATTTTTAAAAAATAGGTATTATTTTTTAAAAATGATATTTTTACACTCCTTAATCAAACGAAATTTAAAAATTAAATATTTATTTGGCTACATGTCTTAGTCATATACTTTATTTATTCCATTACAAACTATTACACAATAATTACGCCAGTTAGGATATAGAACGTGTCGATATATCCGAAAAACTAATATACACTCTAATATTCCGTTTCCTAAGCCACCCTGTAATTCTGATTTGAAAAACAAGCGCAGGTCAATGCAGATATCTCTTCCACAAGACTTTAAAGTAACGCGGGTAGCCAAGGATTTGGGCCCCTGTTTTGGAAGAAGTTGTTTGTTTTTTTTTTGTTTGAAACTGAAAGGAGTTAAAGATTCCCGGAGTACAGCACTTTAGAAAATCGTAACATCTGAGGAGTTAGGAAACGGGAGAGCCTCTTAGAGAAGTTGGATCCTGATTTCATTTATTTATTTTGTTTGTTTATAATCTTGCAGGGAGAGCCTCTCGAAAAGTTGGCCCTTGCAAAGATTTAGTTATTTTGTTTGTTTATAATCCTGCAGGGAGAGCCTCTTGTAAAAGTTGGCCCTTGTAGAGATTTATTTATTTTGTTTGTTTATAATCTTGCAGGGAGAGCCTCTCGGAAGAGTTGGCCCTTGCAAAGATTTATTTATTTTGGTTTTCAGGTACGGAACAAGGACGCTGTCGCATTGCACTAGGCTGATTGGCACCTTGTTCCCAACGGGCACCGTGGGTAAAATTATACGGTTTATGGTACAGGACGCTGTCGCTTCTGAGGAAGTTGATTGGCACCTGTCGCGCGCGGTGGATACGCGGAAGAGAAAGCACAAAAGAAGGTGGCATAGAAGTAAGGACACCGTTCTCCTAGGATTAGGAGGTTTTACCGGCACATTGGGGCCGAGGATTAGAAGGGATTGTTTTAGGAATTAAGGGCGGTGCGTGCCCAAACTGTTGGGAGAGTCGCCGGAAGGGAGCCGCATCGAAGGTGCTGCACTAGGTGCCGCCTCTGCGATCCACCGGGCTCTAAGGGCTGAAAGTTAGCAGGAAGTAAGAGATAGTAGAAAGGAAGATATCTAAACCCTTGGCCGAACCGCGGTGGAGGAAGTGCACTAGGTGCTAATTTTAAAGGGACACCAGCCACGGAACTGGCTGGGATTTTATAAGAAGAGAATTAGGAGAGCCCGGAAGTGGGTGGAAGTACCCAGAACCACGGTGGAACCTGGGTTCTCAAGGAAAACAGATAAATACGGCATAATGATAAGGACACCACCGAAAGGGACACAGAACCCGTGTAATAGCCGGGAAACAACACAAGGAAAGGAGTACCAAGGATGGTACCACACCGTTCTGGGACCCCAGGCATGGATGTGATGGGGCCCCCACTTATCGGGGAAAGGTAGTAGAGTCCTGTTCCCGCAAAACAGTAGCTAAAATACAAAGGACTAGGTGTCACAGTGAAGGGACATACCTGTAGAAGAACCATACCTACCTTTTCCCGCATATAAAAAGAAGAGTGACGTATTTCATTTCCCCGATGGAGACATGGCGCCCATAGCTAAAATCATTTAAAAAACGTTGAAGCGAAAACATTATTGACGTCACGAGCCTCTGTCTATAATATTTACAATTCTCGCTGACACAGGCCACTGAAGCTAAGTTCCAATATTACATCTTGAATGAAAACGAAGTAAATAGAATAGCTAATCCGGATATTCAACCACTTTGGACTTTCAATCAGTGGATAAGCGTCATTACTATTTGTTTATTTCCATTGCTTTATAAAGCCAGTAACCATGGTTACAACAACAAAAAATATATTGCATTGGTTCAAAATGTTGTTTACTTGCCAGGGCATAGTCTAAGGATATTCTGATAAAGTCCTCTCACTCTTTTAATGTCGCAAAAATAAGTGCGCCTACCGCGTACGTTCAATATGAATAGTCTAACTCCCGCTTGAATATATTTTTTTTACGGGGGCGTTCTATTAGGAATATATATATATATATATATATATATATATATATATATATATATATATATATATATATATATATATATATATATATATATATATATATATATATATATATATATATATATATATATATATATATATATAATATATATATATATATATATATATATATATATATATATATATATATATATATATATATATATATATATATTATATATTTTTTTTTCTTGGGACAGTCCACAAAGGCTGATGCCTAAGTACTAAACGTACCGTGGGTGTCTTCAGTGTGGTGAGAGGGAGTTTGTTCACGGGAATTAAATTTTTGTAGATTGGGAGGAGAAGGAAAAACTTCTGCGGGCAGCAGGTTCCATAGTCTTGACACTCTAGGGATGAAGGAACGAAGAAAGCGGGAAGTTCGGGACCTCTCTAATTGAACTGTAAAAGGATGCATAAAAGTTGCACTACGTGTTGCTCTGTTGGGAGCTGCCAAAGAAGGAATTATACTGGCCAACTCCTCTGAGCAGAAGCCGTGAAAATACCTATAGAAGAGCGACAGGTCCCCTACAGCTCGACGGTGGGCAAGAAGAGGAAGCCTTTCTGTGAGCGTTGGATCATTAATAAGACGAACGGCTTTTCTTTGAATGGAGTCCAGAATGCTAAGTGTTGTAGGGGACGCCATTCCCCAGACATGGGAACAATATTCTAAAGAGGGTCTGATTTGGGATACATACAGAGTGTACAGATTGGAAGAAGAGAAATATTTTTTGGCTCGGAAGAGAAATCCAATCTTTTTTGAAGCTGCCGAAGCTATGGATAAAATGTGTTTGTGCCAGTTGAGGTTATTCTCAAAAGTAAGACCGACAAGATTAAACGACTCTTTGTTCTGCAGAACTTGGCCGCTCATATGTAAGGGATGAGCATTTGCAGACTTTTTTCGCGACAGCGAACATGACTGTGTTTTCGAGGCATTAAACTGAACAAGATTTTTGGCGCCCCAATCCAAAATAAGTTTGAGGTCTTGTGAAAGGGATATCTGCATTGACCTGCGCTTGTTTTCGAAATCAGGATTAAAAGGTGGCTTAGGAAATTGAATACTAGAGTGGAGGGTACTATCGTCAGCAAAACTATGAATGGGATTGATTGTGGAAGAGAGAAGATCGTTAATGTGTAGAAGAAACAGCGTGGGTGCCAACACTGAGCCCTGAGGCACCCCAGCATTAATTTGGTAGAAGCTGGAGGAATGACCATCTACACTAACTGATATGCGTCGATTAGAAAGGAAACTGGAAAGCCAAGAGCAAAGCTTAGGTGGAAGACCGTAAGAAGGAAGTTTGTTAAGAAGCCCATCATGCCAGACCTGATCGAAAGCTTTGGATATGTCAAGAGCAACGATCTGGGATTCACCAAGAAACTCAAGGGACTTGTTCCAGTTGTGTGAGACAAAGGAAAGAAGATCAGCTGTGGATCTATTGTGACGGAATCCATATTGTCTATCATGTAAGATCTTATGTTTTTCCAGATACTTTAAGATTTGGGAATTAATGAATTTTTCCATTACTTTGCAAACAACTGAAAGAAGAGATATAGGTCTATAGTTGGAAGGGAGACTTTTGGATCCTTTTTTGGGGACAGGTTGCACACGTGCAGCTTTCCAACTCTCCGGGAAAATGCCCGTGTCGTAAGAGATTCGAAAGAGGCGAGTTAAGATGGGTGCAAGCTCGGGAGCACATTTTTAAGACGATTGCTGGTATGCCATCCAGCCCAGACGATTTTTAGTATTAAGAAGAAAGAATACGCTTGATCTGTTTGACTTTAAAAATTATATCGGACATTTTATGAGAAACAGGGACAACTGTTGGAAGGGGAAGATTAATAGGAGGATCAAGCGTAGAATTGGCAGCAAATTGTTTGGCAAATAGTTCGGCTTTTCCTTTGGAGGTAGACACAATTCCATCTTCAGAGATTAGGGGTGGAAAAGAATTTGTGCAAAAATTCTGACTAATATTTTTGGCAAAGGACCAGAAAGCTTTACTGCCATTTGAGCAAGAGAGAACTTTATCTTTTATTCGATTGTTGAAACGGTCTTTTGCTTCTGAGATAGTCTGATTATACTGATTTCTCGCTTCGATGCTAGCCTGTCGATTTTCGGGACTGGGGTTTTGAAAAAACTTTTTGTGGGCTTGAATTTTTAAAAGTCTGGCTTTGTCACATGATTTAGAAAACCACGGTTTGTGATTTGAAGTTATGGGGTTCTTTTTAGTGTGGGGAATATAGGTCTCAATGCCTAGTTGAATTGTTTCTGTAATTTGTTTAAATATTTCGGAAGGATCGATAGTAGAAAAGCAGGTAGGATCCCAAGGGTAGCTGGCAAAGAAATCTCTCAGACCATCCCAGTCGGCCGAATTGTAGTGCCAGACGGTTCGTGGCGGCATGCTTTCAGTTGCCTCAAAATGAGTGGAGTAAGATACGGAGACCAAACCATGGTCAGAGCGACCAAGGGGAGCAGTTACTGATGCTTGATAGAGTTCGGGGGTGGAAGTAAGAAAGAGATCTGGGGGTTAGAATTATGGGTGGGAACCCTAGGAAAGTAGGTAGGTTCCATAATTAGATTGGTGAGCGAGTTGCTGATTGCGAAATTTTCTGCTGCTCTGCCTTGTGTATCAGTTTTTGTGGATCCTAGCCAATTCTTATTATAAACATTAAAATCCCCGAAAACGATTACTTCGGCCAATGGAAATGATATAATAATGATATAAGTAAGATTACTTTGGTAACAAAACACATAAAATACGGTAGGTTAAATTACAAAAAAAAACATTACAAATTTTACAGATTTTTTAATATCTTAAGTTTTTGGCACTCTTTATTGCCAGATTGGCTTTGATTTTAAATTTATAGCAATAGATAAATTTTACCGCATACTTATTAAAATTATGTTTTTTGTTACATGTTTAAAAAAATAACATACAAATTGAGTTAAAACATAAGCTTGCCTACATACCTGTCTATATCCTTAGGACATAGAAAAAATAAGACATAATCACGTGTAGTAACGCGATAATCATCAAGAGTGCAATAAAGAAAAATACGCTTAGCCATCTCAACAAAATAGATTTTTTTTTAATAGTGTATAACGTAAAGCGTGCAAAAACTATTCCGCTAATATAACCGTCTGGACCGAAAGCACTGCACAAACTAAGTCACGGCTAAGCCGTGAGGCCGCTTGGTAGCCGATAGGCAAGAGATCGATGCAGGCAGGAGGAAAATTTTACGCAGCACGCTTGAGTGAGCAGACTTTATTAGAATATCCCTCGACTTTAAACAAGGCGTTCTTGTCAAACAATAACATATTTTAGAGCTTTAAGGTGTTTTTTGTGAAATTTAGTATTTTTGTGTTAGTTGTAATTGGTTTTGACAAGGTACCCAATTACACTCTTTATTTATTATGTTGCATATTTAACTGACATTTAACCGATTTATCTTAAATCGGATTAAAGGAACGCGATGGATTTTCTGTTTTTGCTTGGAATGAAATAAAGGAACGAAGCATAAAACTAATCTTGGAACTAGATATCGTGTCGTTACAAGCCGTTTTGGTCTGACATCAAAGTTAACAGACAATTCGAAAACTTTAAATCGTAATTTTATTAAAACTATGTTTTTTTAAGAAAAAGCTGTTTCTTTAATAGATAAAGGAAGAGGTTTGACGTGTTTTGGATCAAAATAAATCTTACGGAAGGGATCCATTATAAATTTTGTGAAAAAGTGAATTTATTATTTAAATTGCTATTCTCTATAAGTAATGTAGCTTCTTACCAGGAAAATCTTCAATATCGCCCGTTGCCAAGTTAAAGCAAGCTCCATGCCATTGACATCTCACTCGACCTTCGCCCAAGGCACCGCTAACCAATGGTGCGCCATAATGGGTACATTTTGTTCCAATAGCACTTATTTTACCTTTGTGTTTCACTACAAGAACCTTTTCCTCATCTAGTTCAAATGTTTTCATTTCATTTTCGTTGAGATCTTGTACCTTACAAACAACATCTTCTACGAACTCGTCTTCTTCTTCTTTATGTATTTTAACAGGTTCTGCTGTTGCTAAAAGAATATCTCTTTAGGCTAGGGACACAAAAGCGGTTTTTTAACGCGCGTTTAAAAGTATGCCGTAACGCGCGTTCCAGCATTCCACAGTAGAAAATTTCACCGGACATATATTAAACGAGTGTTAAGTCATAAAATGCATCTATTGCGTTAAACTTTTAACTTTCTTATTTAAAAAACTTGTTATAAACTTACCAATATTTTATATTAACTTGTTTCATAGAATATCTTTAATTATTATAATACTTATAGGTCCTAAGTTGTCAGTTATTCTTCCTAGCGCAGTCCATCCAAGTAAGTTCAATTTTGGTTTCTTGAAGGTTTTAATATATTAACTATTTTTAACAGAGGCACTGTTATTTTATCACTAACATAATTTAACTAATAGCTCAACGATATTTTCTATCTCACGATCAAATCCATCCATAGTTTTGCTGATGATAGTACCTTTTACTTATTTTAGATTAAGTTTCTCAAGCCAGTCTCTAAGTCTAAGTGTGATTAGGAAAGCGCAATATATTAAATTAATACTGAATAAAAAATATTTCCCATTTTAATGCCTCTAAAAGACAATCATCTTCGTTGTCGCGAAAAACTGCCAATATTCAACCTTTACTTATGAGCGGCCAAGTTTTCAGAACAAATAATCTTTAACTGTGTGGGCACTTTTTAAAATAACCTTAATAGGTATAAACCCAATATATAATATATCCATAGAGGCATCTTCAAAAAAGTTTGAATTTCTCTTTCGAGCTTGTAATCTGTATAATTTGTATCTATCCCAAATCAGACCCTCTTTAGAATATTATTTTCATATTTGGAAAATAGCGTTTCCACAAGTCTTAGCAGCAATAATTCCCAAGAAGGGCCATTCGCCTTATTAATGATCCAACTCTTATAGGAAAGCTTATTTCTCTTGCCCACTGACGAGCTGTCAGCACAGCACGGAGTGAAACTCTTATGAATCTATTTACATTCCATTCGGAGAGGTCCTGAACTTTCCACTTTGTTCGTTTCCTTATTCCTCGAGTGTCTACTCTACTTTCCTTAGAGGTTTTCCCTCTTCCTCCTAACTTTTGAGCCTCATGTTAACAAACTGGATTAGAATTTGGAATAATATATAATTGTTTTTTGTGTTTATACCGCCATTTCCTATATTTCTTTTATATTGCTAATATTAGTTTTTTTTGCAAATGTCTATAATACATTTTTTTAAATAATTCTTTAAGTACTTAAATAAAATAAAAATCCAATTCAGATATCAAACATTTCGTTAGGGTATGAACCTATTATAAATATTATATTATCACCACTCCTTTGTTTATTTCTTTATGATGAAATATGTGTATTAAATATTAGATAACTTAATACCTTAATGAGCAATTTATGTATTGTCATCATGTCAATTTATATCTTAATGTTTCCTTATTGTTAGAGTATTAAGATAAGTTTAATAGCAGAACAAAAATCAGAGTGTATTTTTTTTAATTTAAATCTTAATGACAAGCACTAAATTTTGAAAGCCACATTTTGTCGATATCTAAACCATAGTTTAATACAATATTGCATATTTTTTAAACTATGTCTAAACTAAAACTTTGCTAAAACCATAGTTTAAAAAACAATTGTATATTCTTTAAACTATGCCAAAACTACTTGTTTTAAATAATTTTATTAAATGTACATACACAATGTGGTCCATTTAGTTTTCCACAAAAATTACCACAAAAAAAAAGAACACTGCTTAAGAGTAATTTTTTTAACCGTTTTGCTTTTATATTAGACATGCCTTTACTAAGTGCAATATCATTGTTGTCGAACTCCGGTTTAGCCAGAAATAAGCTTAACTTTTGTTTTTAAGTACACCACCCTGTATATTGTTATCGAACGCAGAATAAAAAACTACATTAACAATTAAAATTAAAATTTTTGTTTTATTTAAAAAGTTATAAAAAGATTAAGATAAAAATACTTTTAGCATATCGCCTTACCTAATAAAAAAATTAACTTATATAGACTTTTGACAAGTCTTTAAATGACTTTAATTTTAAACTAAATTAAAATTATTAGTTTTTTTTAGGTAACCCAATTGACAAAAACTATTTATTATTTTAATTTTTTATCATGCGTCCTACAAAAATAAAATATACAGGGTGTTGCATTTAAAAACAAATGGTTCTAATAATTTTCGGTTAAACCGAAATTCGACAAAAGATGACATTGTGATTATTAACTGCATTAATAAAAAAAAGCTTTATAAACAACGGAGGTAATCGACCCTTTGGAGATATTTTACTTACACTGTATATACATATACAGGGTATATCGAAATTGATGGGTAATATTTCTAGGATTCATTACTTTAATATGAAAAAATTTATTATCGACATTCCTTGACAAATGCGCTCTAAGATGGCTAGAGCCCCATAAAGAGTAGGCCCTAAAGTGACGTTTTGCGGAAAATCTCTGGAACCGTTGAAAATGCAATAAATATGAAAAGGCTTAATATTTCCGAAAGAGTTGAAGATAGATATATAAGTATATAATATGTTTAGAATTTTTTAACAAAACCAAAAATTGAATATTATACAGGGTGTTGCATTTAATTTTTAAAAGTTGATATTGTCCATCGTTACATGACACACCCTGTATAAATAGTTTTAGTTGAAAAAAATTTGCAATTAAAAAACTCATCGACATGTCCGAGTATTTTTTCGAATACGACCCCCATTTATTTATTAT